>JABSSZ010000882.1:0-29212 GCA_013755755.1 Fusarium sp. NRRL 25184
GAATATAATAATACTCTATAGTAAGTAGTTCTAGATTCAAACTTTACACTTGGCCATTTAAATCTGCCGAGATGCCTCGCCATCGTCCTCGTCGCCTAGATCATATCCAAGGCATTGGAGTTGATCAGATGGGCCAAATTGCAGATGCCTCAGACGTAGACTATCTCCGGCTCGAGAACCTCGATGTCAATATTCCCCCCGACCCAGAAGCTCTCAACTATACTGAGCGCGCCATCCGTCTGGACGAAAACAATAGTTACTTGCCCTTCATTGGCAACCGCAGCTTACGGGATGTCGCAGCTAATCACGTTTCTCGCTTGTCTGGCGTCGAGTATTCGGGCGACCGCAATTGCACCATATCTGCCGGGGGCCTCTCTGGTATCCTCAATGTGCTTCTTGCGATGGTAGAAGAAGGCGATGAAGTGATTGTGACAGATCCGACATACCGCGGTCTTATCAACCGTGTTCTACTAGCCGGTGGGATTCCCAAGTATGTCCCTTGGACTTTCAACCCGGGAAATGAGTGGGAATTAGACCACGATGCGCTTCGCTCTTCTATTTCGTCTCGAACGACCGCTATGCTACTGATGTCTCCGTCAATGCCGAATGGCGGATACCTTACCTCCAGTGACTGGGTCTTGATATCAGAGCTGTGTGTTAAGAACGACCTCCTACTTATTTTGGACACAGCCATGGAGAGGCTTCTTTTCGACGGCCGTAAAGTCATCCACCCGGCTGGCTTTCCAGGAATGGCAGATCGGACTGTCACAATAGGGTCTTCGTCCAAGGAATTGCGTATGATCGGGTGGAGAGTCGGTTGGATTGTCGGGCCGGAAGAGCTCATGAGTGATATCGCAGCTGTATCAATGGCGAATGTCGTTGTCCCCGTCGGTATTGCCCAAGACGCTGTGGCCATTGCTCTTGAGCGCTCCAACGACACGATGCACGAGTACGTCGCGGAGCTTCAGGCACGAAGAGACCTCATCTTATCCGAATTGGCAGGACTGCCAGTAGGTGTTCCGGCGGGTGGATGGAGTCTACTTCTGCGAGTAAGCGATTTTGGAATCGATGGCTCTGCTGCTTCGCAGAAATTGCTAGAGCAGGGCATTTGCGCGACGGCGATGGAGGGCTGGGGCGAGGTTCATGGATCTGAGTATGTCAGATTTGTGTTTTCTAACGAAACACAGAACAGACTGAGAGGCATCGGCGATAAGGTGCGAAAGGCTTTAGGCGTGTGATGCTAGGAGAACCTCAATCTCCAGGCCAGATTTGAGGAATTGACATAGGATGGATACTGGCTGGAACGTAGCGAGTATTGGGTTCACCATGTTGTTACGCGACTGCCTCAGGCATTAATATCTACGTTACTCCACTCTGCTACCAACAAACAGGAGGAGCCAAAGCGGGTCCAGGGCTGTTCACAGTTTACCCCGGCACGTCATTGGAAAAAGCCCTACCCGGTAGTATCTTGGAAAGAGTTGTAAATATAAAATAATTAATCATTGATGTGGTGATATAAGCTCCCAGCCGCAAGTCATTGATATGGGAGGCTTTCTATACCAGAAAAATCAAAGACAGAGTTGATACGTGTTCCTTATACTTTTCTGTGCCCAACAGTTTATTAAACACAATATGAAGAACTTTCTTCTTGAGCTTGATCCAGAGGCAGATGCTCTGTTGATTTTGCAGAAGCCAAACTTGCATTTACTTCACGCACCAATAGATGAGGGTGCATCAGCGACAAGAGCCAGCGATGCCAACAGTCAGACATCGCTTCAAACACGACAGAATGATACCACGGGGCCACCGGAAATGCGTGACGAGATGAGATCACTACAGCCATATCTAGAGAATGGCGACCTAAACAAGATTGTGTTTCACGTCTCTTCCAAACATCTCTGCCTCGCGTCACCAGTCTTCAGAAAAATGATCCAAGGCGAATTCAAAGAATCGAAACCGAACGAGGAAGGAATGTTGGAGATTAAAACGTCAGAATGGAATGCCGAAGCCCTCCTCATAGTCCTGGATATCATACATGGCCATCACAACAGCGTACCGAAACAGCCAAGTCTGGCGGTCGTAGCACAGATCGGGGCTATAGTCGATTACTATGACTGCCTCGAGTCTGTCAAGACAGTTCTCGGGTACTGGCATTTATCTGTAGAGGATTGGAAAAAACGCGATTGTTTGTCGTCTCAAGAAGATGGTATCACGCCCAAAGGGTTATTTGGCGACGAAGACATAACCTTATTGTTTATGGCCTGGGTAAACAAGGACCAGGCATTTTTCAAGGGATTAACGAGAGCCGCAGTGCTGAGCACAAATGGCCTCCTTGAGACTCATCTACCTATGCCGGCTCAAATTCTTGGTAGGCTCATTGATGGCGCTAGGAAGACATACCGACTAATTCTATCTAGAAAAAATCAACAACGAGCGCTGTGCAATCATTGATCGGATGATTTCTCAAGTATACTGTTTGATAGACGATCTTATCTGGGAGCGCTTTGGCTGCAGTGAAGAATGCTCTTGCGGACTTCTGGGATTCCTCATGAAACACTTGCACCAGCAGAGCCTCCCAGTGGTAAAACCAGAAAGACCCTTTTGGGGGCACAGCGTTGCCTACACTCGCAGGATAATTGGTCGTATCGAGCGTCCTCGCTTCAGCCGGCACTGTAATTGTATGCGCCAGGCTGGATTGGGCTTGTATCGGACGAGGGAAGAACTAATGCTTGCCGTGCCAGGTCTGGACCTAGAAGACTTCCAGTGATCGGGTGTCAGATTATTTAATAATAGATTGCTTGGAAAACATTTCGCAAAGCGGCTAAAAACAACAGAATAGCCAGAATTGCTGGTCTTACAAGGAGACACTTCAAATCTGTCTGGAGATCTAGCTCCTTACCCGTTTTGACAAACGCTGACCCCTGCATGCATACCTAAAGGGGCCTAGTGCATATAGCCAGCTATGACTTCTCTGACGTCGGAGGAAGCGAAATGTCGGGATTAACCCCAAAGCGGCCACTACCGGGCCACGGCCAGGGGTAGCGAGAGATGGATGTAACCTGTTTCACTGTTTGCAACCGTTTCATTGGTCTCGACCTGAACACCAGGCGTTGCTCGTCTCATCCAATCTCAGTTAAGCCCTCCCCAGCCTCACGACAATATGCGGTCTGCCATAGTAGGAGTCTTGAGACGATGGCTTGGCAAGGGGTACGCGTTTTGGATGACAGCGCCAAAGAGGCATCGCAAGAGGTGTTTTGCCTCATGGGAAAAGTATAAATCCCAAGCTTCGGGTCGTCGGTCTTTGGATCTTCAGTACTCACTCAACAATCTCATTCTAATACCAACTTTCAATTCTTTTCCGCTGGTCGGTTAATCCATTTCACATCCTACATCTTCTTCATCACAATCAATCGCCCAGAAACCAACCAACCAAAAAAAACCCTTTCTTCAACAATTCAAAATGCAGTTCTCCATCACCGCCATTGTTCTCGGCCTCGCTGCCTTTGCCTCCGCCGGCACCGTCGACACTGAAGGTGTCCGCAACGCCCCTCGCAGTGCTGTCCTGGTCACCCGTCAAAATGGCCAGAACGGCGGCCGACCTGTTCCCAGCGGCCAATGCTGTGTCGCCAACACCAGCTTGAAGCAGGATGCCTGCACGGCTTCTAACGGCCAAGCCGGTCGCTGTGTTCCCGGTGGAAACAACTGTAAGCGGCGGCAACGAATAGAGTGTTTGAGGTATATTGCTAACTATAGTCAAAGGTGGTGGCCGACTTAGCTGCGTTCAACAGGCAAACCTGCAATGTGATGCCAACGTTATTGAGCGCGGAAAGAGTCTTTGCCGTGCCAAGGCTGCTAACGGTCTGTTTGATGGTGGCAACATCATCCAGAACCTGAGCCAGGCTAAGGTTAACTAAGGGAGAGCTTGAGGTGGAAGAACTATAGTTAGAAGGGGGTTCTGGCGTTGAGGGCCGATGTATGAAGGAGTTAGGGGATCTGGAATGGATCTATTAAAATAAATTATTTTGGCCAAAACGATATCTTAATTTGCTTTGTGATTGAAGATATATGTTCGACTTTACTTTAATCTTTATCTCAAAGAAATAACCAGCTTTCATCTTGCTCCCAGATAAATCTCAACCAACTGTCTTCTCGCTTACTATCATCCTGTCCCCGCTCCTAAATTCTCCCAAGCATCACTGTAGCAGTCTTGACATTGTAGCAGCATGAGGATACCCAGATATCATGCATGATGTTCTTAATTTCTTCCCTTGTACTCAAGTCTTGAGCTTCAGCGCCCAGAACAAAAGCAGGCCATACTAAGCTTTTGATATGGAAGTCGCTTGCTGGTATCTGAGATATGTGTGATATGCCAAGATTTCTGATTCCAGAAATATCGATTTCAGTTAATGGTGATTGACCGAGTGCTTCCCTGATGAGATGATACGCATAGATGCTGACCGCTGCTTTGTATGCGTGGGCGAGATGATATCTTGACCTGTGATGCTGAGGATCTGGAAAGTCATGCGCCCAGGATTGCGGTGAGAAGCTGTCTAAGCCATCGAGAATTGAAGCGATGGTTTCATCTATGTGATTGGAATGATGTGGTGCAGCACGTAACGTATTCATGACGTGTATCAATGAGAGGAGGTCTGCCGGACAACCGATCCACGTCTGTTGCTCCGATCGCCGAAGTGTGTCTAGTAAGGAAGTGTCCAAAGGCATTGGTGTCACGCGTAGTGAATGTGATGGAACAAGAGTGCTGCCGAGTATGCCGAACCTAGAACTGTCAGCAAGATAAATCTTTATTCATTTGCAGGTCCCTTACGTCGTACAAGCTGTATCAAAATACTGCAACCAATTTTCTGAATCATCCATCACAAGTCCTTTCTGAATTCTGATAAGTTCTTCCGCTCCCCGTAGGTGATACCTCCAACCTCGTCCTCCGAACTCAACAACATCCAGATTGACAAATAGTAGAACAGCGGCAATCACTGCATTGCTGTTCATCTCAGGTTGGATCTGTAGCTCATGCTTGAGATATTTTAACGCCTTCTGCTTGTTGAGGAGTGCTATACGCAGCACCTCACTATGATCTGGCTGTAGATGGACCTGGCTGATGTCAAGTCGGTGTGCTATGTGGAAGGCTGAGATGGAGATCATTAAGTAGGATAAAGCTTGGCTGAATGGCATTAAAGGCATAAGAGAAAGAAAAGGATTGAAGGATGAGTTGTTGTATACGACGCACTCTTTGGAGAGCTCTTGATGAACTGGAGTATTGTTGGTAAGTGACTCTATGAATAGGACCCTTCAGGTGAGACTCACAGTAGCGGATGTAGTCATGACAGCTTCTGGGTATGTTTTGTAGGCTTGGGTCTACTAAAGGCGACCGAGCAACTGGGAAGTTCGTCCAGATCTTGATATCAGATATGTCCTTATTGTCGTGGGCATCATCCTCGATGGTGTCAAAAGAAGTCTTTCCCATCATCTTTCCTCTAGAAGCCATACTGTTGGTCCAAACGATCTTTTCCTTGCGCTCATAACCTGCGCAAGGTAGGAACAGGGATGCACAGCGATGACACTTGGGAAGCAGCCTGTCGCATTTGACCCGCCTTTGTCGACAGGTCTTACACGAATTAGGTGCATGAAGTTCGTCTTGCATTGTAAGTGGAGGTCAATCAGATCAATATTTCTATAACATTGAGGCTACAAGAAAGCGGGCCAGACAAAACTCGAGATGTTGAACATAATCATTGTAGATGAGGTGATCGGCGTTAAACCGAATCTGGAAGTCCGCACGCGAACCCTGTCAATGCGGGTTCCGATTCAATTCCGGGGCAACATCTCGACCATTCATGTCTCTCTAAATATTACGTGGGGGACTAGTCCTTTTTTCCTTGAAGATAAGCCCAATATCTCTTATACTGTTCATTGCTCAACCTAGCAATTCTCTGTGTTTGGGGAACGTCACCCTTCTAAGGCCTCACAGATTAGTTGGACAAGCGCGAGATTTCGCCATCGCCGCTGATCTTGAGCAATTCGCCATGTCAAGTCAAAGGGGGATTTGCATAAAAGGCCCATCATGTCCAGTCTGAAGATGTATAGCGGGCGCACTGCATCTTGATCGCAGCCTCTACCATGGATCTCTACTATCGCTCAGACGAACCTTCTGTAGTCCCCTCGCCTCTGCCCCAGTCTGTTGGATATGGCGTCGTGGTTGCTGCTGGTTTGGCATTTGCCTTTGGTGCGCTCCCCGCCGATGCCCGAATCACAACTGAAGATAGCTAACTATGGTGGTAGGAATGATGGGCCTGACGGCCATTCTCAAGAAGACCTTGAACGAAGATAATTCAAAAGTGGAAACGTATGTCATCTGCTGAATAGCTACGAAGGAAAATATTGACAACCGATTGTAGCTTCATGGTTGCCAATAGAACAGTACGAACCGGTCTTGTCGCATCAGCTGTCGTTTCGGTACGCCACTCTCATTCGCTATCAAGCGCTTAAGTCATACTGATAATACTCCAGTCATGGCTATGGAGCACCGCCCTATTGAGTTGCGTCCTAGTAACCTACAGCTATGGCATCAGCGGCGCATTTTGGTATGGCGCTGGTTGCTCGACTGTTATAGTCTTCTTTGGGTATCTGGGAACCGTTTGTAAGGGACGTGTTCCTGAAGCACATACCATTCTTGAGGTCATTCGCATCAGATACGGTAAGCCAGTTTTCACCACAGGATATTGGTCTATCATACTGAACTTTACAGGAACTGTCGCCCACTTGAGCTTCACATTCTTGGCCATCGTGAACAATCTGCTCAATACGATCAACATGATCCTGGGCGCTTCGGCGGCTATATCTTTCTTGTAGGGCCATTTACTCTATGGGTTGGGTGCACCGCTAATATTTCGCAGAACAGGAATGCATATCATGGCATCGACCTTCTTGCTTCCTCTCGGTGTTGTCCTCTATACGCTCGTTGGTGGCATCAAAGCAACGTAATTCACCTGGAAATCATGTTGGAGGTGGTTGCTGACCATAATCTAGGTTTCTCACTGACTACATCCATACCTTCGCCATCCTTATTCTCAGCTGCTGGCTGACAGCCAAGGTCATAACATCGGAATCCGTCGGTTCAATCGGACGTCTTTACGATCTCGTCGTCGCCGCTCAGCCGAACCACGTTGTTGACGGCAACTATGAGGGTTCTCTTCTTACCATGACTTCCCAACAGGGCATATACTTCGCCATCATCCTCCTCACCTCGAATTTCGGGGCTGTTGTCGTATGTCATGCTTTCCGTTGTGATTCACGCGCAGGTCTAACAAAGCCAGATGGATACGGGATACTTCCTCAAAGCCTTCGCCGCGTCGCCGAGCGCTGTTGTCCCAGGCTATGTCCTGGGCGGTATTTCCTACTTCAGCATACCTTGGTCGCTCGGTACTATCGTGGGGATGGCTTCACTGGGGCTGGAATCGCTTCCTATTTTTCCGACATACCCAAGAGTCAGTAATCTCTTCGATATTCGTTCGTGATGGACTGCTAACGTTGCAATAGCTAATGACTGGCGCTGAGGTTACAAACGGTCTTGCTTTGCCTTATGTAGCTGTTGCTGTTGCAGGCAAGGGAGGAGCCGTCGCAGTTCTACTCATGACGTTCATGGCCGTTACCTCAACTTTATCAGCACAAATTCTCGCTGTCTCTTCCATCCTTACTTTCGACATATACCGCGTCTACTTTAATCAGGAAGCTTCCAACAAACAGGTGATTCGATGGGGACATATTGGAGTTGTCGTCTTTGGCGTTGTAGCTGCAGCCTTCACTGCCATGTTCCACTACATCGGAGTCGACATGGGCTGGACACTCTACATGCTCGGTAAGAAACCCCGTCGCGTCGAATCCATTGTTTACTGACGACTTTCAACAGGAATTTTAACGTGTCCCGGGGTTATTCCGCTAATCTTCACCATAATTTGGCGAAAGCAGACTAAGCTTGCGGCTATTAGCTCCGCATTCCTAGGAATGGCGACGGGCCTTGGAGTCTGGCTCGGCTCCGCTTACGCCTTTTCCGGAGAAGTAACGGTCGCGTCGACGGGAGGGACCCTACCCTGTATGTACGGCACCGTTGCATCTTTATTCAGTCCGCTGCTGTACAGTGTTGTGGTTACGTATATACGACCTGATAATTATGACTGGAGCCATTTTAAGGAGCAAAGGTTGGCTGTTGAGCCGGATGATAGCTCTAGTGGATCAGAAACTTCGCAGGGTAAAGCCACTGAACAGGTAACAACAACCGAAACGGAATCAAGCGAAACTATTAACGACAACAATCAACGACGATGGACTAAATATGCTCTCTGGTGGGCTGTTGCTACGTTTCTTGGACACTGGGTACTATGGCCCTTGCCGATGCACGCGGCGAAGTTTATCTTCAGTAAAGAGGTGAGCTTATTATCATATCCTACCCTACAGTTGTCCTTGTCTTTGTGTGATTTCTCAGTCTTGTATCGCATCAACGTTTTGCTGATCGCTGCCCTTCTAGTTATTTACTGCATGGATTGTCGTGTCTCTAATCTGGCTCTGGTGGACTCTCCTCGTGGTCGGTTTCTACCCGATCTGGAACGGTCGTGGTCAGATAGCCGCTGTTACACGAAGCATTTGGAAGTCTCAGTCATGATTCATCAACATTTCCCAGACAGGCTGGTCCACAATCGACCGATGACCCCCAATGTTTTGACGTGGAGAACAAGAACAACAAATCGTCGGGAACGTATTTTGAGTCATTCAACCCACATAACAATAAAATTGTCTTACTCACAAAATGCCTCATTTCTTCAGATAATGAATGACATGCCAAGCAAAACTCCCGAATATGGCGTAGCTGAGCCTCCCTTTGCACTATCGATTCCCTACCACTCCACTTTATGGATAAGATCAAGCTTTTAGTCAAGCTTTGGGTTGAAACATTTCTGACAGATGCAGACTAACTCCCAATAGTTGCATTCCAAGATTTAATTACCAGATTAACGTGACAATCCTATCCACTTGATCGGGGATAGTACAAGGGCTCGTGGTTTAACGTAAACGCTTTAACGTTAGCGCCACCCGTGCCCGTTATTTAATGTCATTCCCTTGCATACCTCAGATTCCAATAGCCTGGAACCAGGAACGCTTTTTATGGATGTTTTTCATTGCGGGAGAGCAGTGATAGGCGGAATATCGGTACTGAAGATGTCTTAACTTACTAGTCGTTACTGTTGGATACTCGGCGACCAGCCGAAGAGGAATGTTCTAATACAAGGTACGCCATTCTAGACTTTTACCACTAACCCAAACTACAGATTAAATGCCACTGTCGGATACAATGGGACCAAATGTCATTATCTATATATACTTGCCAATCTTGACGCCTCTTTTTGTTGTTCATCATCACTCACTCATTCATTCTTTCGTTCTTTAGTCATTCTTTAACCATAGTCACTCGTTTCACTATGCGTCTGTCTTCAGGTCTTCTTATGGCTTGCGCCTCGAGCGCTTTCGCCCAGAGGTTCACCAACAGCAGCACTGCTGCTTTTGAGTCTAGCACCACTCTCCCCACCAACATCGACACTACCACCAGTGCATCTCCCAGCTCTACCACCTCCCCCGCTGCCTCCCAGTCCGTTGACCTTGGCGATGCCACTCTTGGCCAGGGTTCAAGCTTCGTCACTGGTCCCGATGGCAAGACTGCCGTGTAAGTATCCCTCTAAATACCGGCATAGGACACTATCTGATACTCTTCTAGTCGCATGTCTGCTGGAGCCAACGGCATTGCTGAGTTCAACGCTGCTCCAGGCATTACCGAGATCTCTGTCGGAGCTCAGATCCAGATCCGCTTCAGTATTACTGTCAGCGCTGTGATCGAGGGCCGCAAGCGTGCTTTCGAGGGCTGCACTCTCGATGTCAATCTCGACGGCGAGACCATCTACTCGGAGCCCCTCACCGACACCAACGGCGCTGCTGTTGAGCAGGCCAGCAACCCTACTTCTCTCAGCTCTGATAAGCCCAAGATCGAGTTCGTCCAGTCTTGTGGCTCTGAGCCTGTCCAGCTTCATGTCTCCAATCTTGTTGTCGCTGAGGCTACTGATTCTGGCTCTACTGGTCTTCCCACTGGTTCCGAGACTGCTACCGAGACTGGCACTGAGACTGGCACTGAGGTCGCTACTGGCACCAACTCCGAGGGCGCTACCACCAACTCTGAGGGTGAGACCGTGATCCCCACCGGCACTGAGACCGACACTGCTATCGCTACTGGTACCAACTCTGAGGGTGCTACCACCAACTCCGAGGGTGAGACCGTCTTCCCTACTGGTACTGAGACTGCCATCGAGACCAACAGCGCTGGCTTCACCACCAACTCTGAGGGTGAGACTGTCTTCCCTACTGGTACTGAGACTGGCGCCGCTACCAACAGCGAGGGTGCCACCACCAACTCTGAGGGCGAGACTGTTGTTCCTACTGGTACTGCCACTGGCACCGAGGCTTCTGCTTCTGCCTCCGCTACTTCCCCCGCTGGCTTCCCCGATTCTATCGGTGTCTTCACCCTCTTCGGCTGTGTCGGTTCTTCCGCTGGTTTCCCCACCTTCGAGCTTGCCGAGACCAACGCCCAGATGGATCTTGAGCGCTGTGCTTCTCTCTGCACTGGCCGTGCTTACTTTGGTGTTTACGATACGTGAGTCTCATTCCGTCCTACCTGCTACTATCTATCATACTGACCTTTCTAGTGCTTGCTACTGCGGTGATGAGGTTGCTTCCGACAACACCAGCCGTGTTGATATCGATCAGTGTGACATCGAGTGCCCTGGCGACCGTGACACCTTCTGTGGTGGTGATACCCGCCGCAACCGTCTCCAGGCCCGTCAAGCTGTTGCCGCCGGCCGTCTTCTGACTGTCTACGTCTCTGCTATCAACGCCGGTGCCACCGTCACTGACTCCGTTACCGAGACCGTCACCGACGAGACCACTCTCACCACCACCTTCACCACCACCGTCTCTAACGCCCAGACCACCACCACTGAGACCGTCACAGCCGTCCAGATCTGCTTCAACGGAAAGTGCTACACCCAGGGCTCTGACCACACCGTCTTCATCTTCATCGAGGTCAACGGCAGCGAATGTGACAACGAGTGGGTCTTCATCACTGAGGAGTGCTCTTGCCAGGGCGGCAAGCAATACGTCCCCAAGTTCTGCTCCGGTGGAAGCTGTGCTGGCGAGATCGTTTATAAGACTCAGGAGTGCCACGACTGGTGGAACCACGAGAACGTCTACGTCGCTGCTGACTGCGAGGTCTGCAAGCACGGAGAGGCTGTGTATAAGCCTTGGGAGAACACTTGGGGTACCCCCAGCAACTGCAAGGCTGAGCTGGTTCCTGTCTGCGGCGGTCCCAAGTGCCCTGCTGTCAAGGTTCCTACTCACGGCGGCTACTACCCCCCTTCCAACGGCACCTGGACCAACACTTCCTCTCACGGTGGTGCTGCCCCTCACTGCTCCGGCCCCAGCTGCCCCGGCGGTACGGTTGTTGTCACTAAGCCCGTCACCCTCACCGTCGCCAAGCCCACTGGTTCTCAGAGCGGCTCTGGCTGCAACGGTGTCGACTGCCACGCTGCCACCGGAAGCGGCTCCAAGCCCACCACTGTCCCCGTTGTCATCAACGGTGCCGGCAAGCAGGCTGTTGGTGTTGCTACTCTCTTCGCTGCTCTCTTTGCGGCCCTTCTCTAAGTTAGATGCTAGCATCTCCTCTTCTTCTACCGGGAGCCTTTTAGAATAATGACCTTCTAGTCGAGCTATTAATTAGACCTTTATTTTGCATGCCTAATCTTGATTTCCTCTTCGTGACCCACTGAATTCTTTACGCGTAGCTTGGACACTAAACTCAATATGTGGGACTGCTCGCTTCGACTTGTGAGACTATTGAATTGGTGGCGCAGCTGAGCCCAAGAAATGCGCTGTCAACGTTGACAGAGCCGGGAAGTATCACCGAGAAATTCGTCGCTATTGAGACTACTGCCCTCATCCCGGCGCGTGGACGCAACCGACTCATAGCACCACAACAATTGCGGAGCCTATCACGGCAGCCAGTGGCCCTACTTTTGAGCTCCCTGTCACCACTATCAACAGAAATCTCTGTAGACAATCCTTCAATCCTACTTGTTCCACAAAGCTCATTCCGATAGCTGTAGTTGGTCACAGGAAATTTTAAACTTCTCAGCTGGTTATATTGCTTTCCATAACGAGTGGTTCATGTACGATGATATAGAGACTACTCATGCCAACCTCGACAATTAATTTACAGACTTGCTTGGGTCCGTCCAGACCCGGCCTGTCACCGTTCCCTCTGTCAACCGCTTGATAGTCTCTGGTATCTCGTCAAAAGCGACCTCGGTAAGCTCAGGCTTAATAGCACCCTCAGATAGAAGGGTCAGAACATCCTTCAAGTCCCGCATTGACGCTCCGATGGATCCAACGATAGTTACGCCCTTGAGGATATACCCCGACCCCGTATTTGATGGAATCGTGACCTCCGAGGACGCAAGACCAACAGTGACGACTTTGCCACCTGGCTTCACAGCTTTGATCGCAGTTGAAGTGGTTGTAGAGTGACCGACAAAGTCAACAATAACATCAAATGCTATATCAGCCTTGGCTGTATCATCAAGTGACGTGAAACAATCCTTCGCCCCGTAGCTCTTTGCTTGATCAAACTTGGCCTCATTAACATCGAAGCCATACACGGTAGATCCTTTTAGACAGGCAAATTGAAGTCCATGCATGCCCAGTCCACCGAGTCCAATGACGCCCGTGGTCAATCCAGGCCGAGCGCTGGCCTCTCCCACAACAGCGTGATGAGAAGTCGCCAACGCATCTGTCGCAACGGCAGCTTGTGCGAAAGAAATATCCTCAGGAATCTTGACGAGAATCTTCTGTGGCGCGACGACGTATTGGCCATAGCCGCCATCAAAACTCAACCCGACATACGCACCGTTTAGACGTTCAGAGACAGGGTGCATGAGAAGGGCGAGCGTGACAGCGTCCCCAACTTGAAAGCCCGAGACATTATTGCCAACTTTTTTGATCACTCCTGCGACTTCGTGACCGAGTACAATTGGCTTTTTGGCGATGTAGTCGTCTCCATGGCCGCTGACGATGTGGCAATCTGAGTGGCAGATTCCTGCGGCCTTGACCTCAATGAGGACGCTGTCCTCGTCCGGCTCTGGAACGGGCAGATCTTTCAGTTGAAGACCGTCGGAGGGATTGTCGTAGGAAAAGGCTTTCACGATCAAGAGTACTGAGTGAACCAGTTTGAAACTGTATGGTTCGTCAGGTAACTCGACATAAAGAGGACTTTAAATCATGATTAGTGCAGAGCCAGAGCGGGCTTTCTTACATCTGATTGGTCCCAAGCTGGTGAATTGACGATCCGCGGAGTACCGGACATGTCTGCAATTTGGAGATCTACTACTGTGGAGCATCAACTTCCGGGGAGCACCGGACATACCAGACCCGGCATTTGCACGGGCCCGGACTCGGAGTCACACACCAACCCGAGCACGATGCATAGACATTCCATGTGAGGCTGTAATTAATCAGTAATTTGATATAAAATGGCCAAGCTATCCAATGTTCTTAAAAGAAGAGCAATGAGCAAACACTTCCAGAAACAACTCAATTGTTTTAACTCTAATCATCCATCATGGTTTTCGGATCACTCTCCGTGCAGGACGACAAGGCCATTCCCATATTCGCACCTCCATACACTTCCCAACAACCATTCTACTTTAGCGGCATGACTATTGTCTCAATCTCGTATCGCGTTCAAGCCTCAAAGATCCAACACCTCGTCCCCCAGGAACTCGAACTAGAAGACCGGCCAATCATGACTTCCATGTTCATTCACTACGGCACTTCTACCGCGGGTGAGTATAACGAATACGTCCACACCGTACGAGTCAAGTACAACAACGAGACGTACGATTATCCCATTGTTCTCATTCTCGATAATGACAGCGCCATTTTTGCTGAGAGAGAAATCTTTGGCTATCCCAAGATCTTAGGAAGGGTTAATTTTCACCCATCAGTTGGGTCGAGCGTCATGATGGGAAACGTGGAACGTCCTGCAGGAAGGTCTCTCGTCGAGTTTGAATTTGCGCCAAAAGCGCCTCTTGATCCATCACCGGGAGAAGCACCTCCTCCTAAGGTGCTGAATCTGCGTGTCATCCCGAGTACAGACTCAGCTACACCTGCGTTGAGGGAGTTTGTGGCTGTTGATATGCAGATTGACTTTAGTGAGAGGTGGAAAGGAGAGGGAAGTCTCAAGTTTAACAAAGGATTTGCCTCGACTCCGTGGGCTAATCTGGATGTTGTTTCGTATGTTGGGTCTTGGATGGGGAAGAGCAAGGCGGTTCTTGATAACAAGGTTGAGCGATTCCCTCTCTGATAACAAGTGCTGCAGGTACTCTGTTCCTACATATAGCTTCCTTCAATTAAATTACAGCTCTTACAACGGTTATTCAACAGACGCCATTACCGCTTCCAAGACATCAGCACAACGCCCAGCCGCAGCCGCCTCATCCTCCCAGTACCGGATCTTCTTTACCAATTCCTGAACACCCCTACGCCAGTCCATCTCATGAACATCAGGCACTCTCCCAGACTTGACTATTGCCATGATACAGAGAGCGGATGTTGTCGATGTCCTGAAATGATAATACGTTATATGGTTTCGATAGTGCAGGTATCCAACTGTAATGGCCAGAAAATGACAAGAAAGGCCTTTCTCAACGAAGGGACGGATCTCAGCCTGCTCTCTTTCACTCATGGTGGAATGAGCGGCATGGTATAGAAAAGGCCGATATATGAGGCATTTAAGTTCCAAGATTCTAGCATAGAGTAGCAAAGCTAGTTTGTTGGTTGGTAGCGCACCCATGGTGATTTGAGCCATTAGAGGCATCGTCTGAGCCCTACTCCATGTTAGTGTCACAATATAGCACTGATATTAGAGGATGCGAGGGAAGGCTCACCAGTTGTCTAGCTGATCTTCGATCTGTGAAACGGCTGAGATCAGTGAGGCTATACTGAGAGATCTTGAAGTCCCCCAGCCATGCCCATCGCGATATAATAAATTGAATGCACGATTATTGAACCTCCGGAGCGTTATCTCGGTCAAATAAAAGTACCAACTCCTCTCTTGAACACGACCAAGATCATCTTCAGGACTATCTCCTGGCGGTGGAAATATCGTTGTCATTTGTCGAGGGGTACAAGCGTCTATCTCAGGAGGCATAGGCAACTCGGAGCCAGCATCATAGAGATCTTTCAGACGACTTTGAGGGAGATTGAGGTCAAGACCAAGCTCGACCTGAGATTTGAGACAGCTCCAGTAAAAGCTTTGAGCTAGTCGTCGTCGATGTATTGACGTCTCACGCGGTTGGTACTTCCAGCAGACGAAGAAAGTGTTTGCCGCATGTTCGAACTGAGACCATGCGCGTAAAGGCGCCAGAGTGAACATGTAGTATACTCCTGCGAAGAAGTGACACTGGGCGGCTAGAAGATTTTGGTCTAACAGGCCTAGTCTCTGTCTAGCGAGTTCGAAGTATGCTCTTCCTGTTTCCAGCTCCTCACTTTGTGATTCAAGTGAGGATCCTGTTGATGTCTCTGACGGCGAAGTTACCATGGCATCGTAAGGTTTTGCTATGCAGCCCAAGGCACATGCTATCAGCTAGAACTTACGTAAGTATAAAGTCAGTGGCCGAAGTGACGTGCATACAACGTACCACGATGCAAGACTCTCCATCCCATGTGATGCCAGTTTCTGAAATGCGCAAACTCGCAGAGCTGATGGCATCGACGTCAAGAATCGGATTCATAGGGTGAACATGCTGTAGGAACTGACGAACCAGCCTCGGTATGTCCTTTTCGTCAACTGTAACACTCCTAAATTCAACACTGGATGTTGAGGGACTATCTGTTCCATGATTCATAGAGGCACGACCACCACTGGCTTTTGTATCTGATAAGGTCTCCAGAATATGATTCGGCGCAACGATTCCGGCCAGAACAGGCCACGAAAGAACAGACTCAACACCTAGTATACCTGTAGGGGCGGTGAGATCATTAGAGTTCAATTCCAGACCATCCGAAAACGCATCAACAGCTTCCGTGACACGCGAAGCCGAGCCAGGCGACCGTGCGATATTTTTCACGGCAGTTTCCACGTTTGTCTTAATTATATCGGGAATCTCTCCAACACTCTCAAGGGCCTGATTTAGCCGCTCCAGGATAGCAATGCTAGCAGGGTCAAATCTAGGACTGTCAGTCAGTAGAGCCAGGCAACGGCACTCAAAGGCCACGTACGATGAATGATCCCCTTCAGAGCCCTCATAAACACAAGTAGATTGCGAGGCCATGCATGATCCACAAACGGGTCTTACGTTATTGCACTTTGTCTTCTTTACGCGACATATTCGACATGCTGCAATGGCACGCTTGCGGGAGTATGTGACGCCGGACTGACCGCCAAAGACCTGACGTCGCTTTGGTCTCGCGGCTTCACTTGTTCGCTCTGTATCCTGCGGGGGTAGATTTGTTCTGGTCATCGAGTTTGTGGTAACTGTAGTGCAACATATGAAAGAAACGTTGGTTGATAAACAATTGTGATGTAGTAGTTGACGTGCGTTGCACAAATTTGAGTTTGTGCCGTCTTTGGTCCGTGCCTCGGTAGTTTATCTGATCTAGTGCTCATCCGTAATACCGGCCTTTGGACTCCAGGCGCGCTATTACTTAAATCTTTAATCAGATACTTGGCTTCGTAGTGGGCAGTGTGAAATGGTCTCTTAATTGCAACATCATAGCTTGCCTAGTTCTTCAGCAGATCCCTCAACACATGACAAACCGCATCTCCAACCTCGCTACACTTTGCACTTCCCCCAAGATCCTTAGTCCTAATCTCCAAACCACCACCCTCCTTTGTATCCAGGACCTTTGCAACCGACTGCTCAATCGCATCGGCCTCTTTCTCTAGCAAAAATGAGTATCGCAACATCATCGCCAAACTCAAGATCTGCGCCACTGGATTGGCGAGGTTCTTGCCCGAGATATCAGGCGCACTGCCATGGACGGGTTCGTATATTCCCTTGCAGGATCCTTCGCCTGGAACGCCAGCGAGACTTGCGCTGGGAAGAACACCGAGAGTGCCGGTGATGCCACCGGATATGTCGGAGAGAACATCACCGAATGTATTGTCTGTATGGATTACGCTGTTGTTGAAGCGCTTAGGATCGAGAACCATCAACATGGCGAGACTATCTGCGAGTTGATGGCGGAGATCAATGTCTGTGAGCTCCTTGTTGAAGATATCTGTAGTTGCGCGTCGCCAGAGACGACCGCTGGCGAGGACATTGGCCTTGTCGGCGCTCCAAACAATAGGTTTGCTGCCATCATTCGCTTTGTCGCTGCTCGCGTGCAAGATTCTCGCTACAGCTGCACTAACGCGTGCCAATCTCTCAACCTCAGGTCGTGAATAAATCCAAAGATCAGACGCTTCATCTTCACTCTCTTCCTTCTTGCCAAAGTAAGCACCACCGCAATTCTCTCGAACGACGATGAACTTTGTCCCGGCTACAAGCTCAGCTTTGATAGGCGATGCGCTAACCAGCGATGGGACGAGAATCTCGCAGGGGCGCAGATTGGCAAACGCATCGAGACGTTGACGCAGCTTCAAGAGTCCTGACTCGGGAGTAGGCTCTACACCAGCCCATTCTGGACCGCCGATACTGCCGAAGAGTACGGCGTCGCTGGCTAGGGCTTTTTCGAGAACGGCGTCTGTGACGGGGGTGCCGTGCTTGTCGATACTGCATCCGCCGACGATGTCTGTGTCTCGCTCGAAGCGGATATCAGGGCGGCTTGCCTCGATTATATCGAGGACTTTGAGGGCCTCGGTCATGATCTCAGGGCCGACATGGTCGCCAGGGAGAATGAGGACGCGAAAGACTTTGTTCTCTGACATAATTAAATTCAATGTGATGGAATAAGTGGTGAGATAGTGAGAGGGTCAGAAGAGGTTGGAGTCTACAAGATAATGGAAATCAGTCTAGTATTTGGTCTGCCGATCTCGGACTGATAAATAAGGCCGTTGGTGGTTAATGCCGAGATGAATACAGCCAAGACTTTTTTTATTCCTGTGACTGCTAAATTACCCCGCACTCTCACTAGTTCTGGTCCCCGTATTCATTGGTTTCCTCTTTTGGAAGGGAGTGAATCGGAGTCTCCCACCCACCCAAGTCACTAAAACGTGGGGAAGACTAACCAAACCACATAAAAATACAGACCAAGCAAGATAACACTCTCTTCCTCTGTCAATCCACGCACTCAACTCTTATCTAAATTTCATACTCATCAAACATGTCAGGCCGTCTCCAAGGAAAGACCGCAATCGTCACAGGCGGCGCATCAGGCTTCGGCAAAGGCATCGCCACAAAATTCATCTCCGAAGGCGCCAACGTCATTATCACCGACCTCAACGACCAGCAGGGCCAAACCGTCGCCCAAGAACTATCCTGCTCTTTCACCCGCGCCGACGTCACCAACCCCGATGACTGGCGGCGCGTTCTCGAGTTTGCTATTGAAAAGTACAAACAGCTCGATATCGTTGTCAACAATGCTGGCGCTGCGTACTCCAAGAAGCCAACTGAGGAGGTCACGCCCAAGGACTTTGACCTTGTGATGAATGTCAATGTCAAGAGCGTTTATTACTCTACTAATGTGCTGGTGCCGTATTTTTTGAAGGAGGGAAGGCCGGGGTGTTTTATCCAGGTTGCAAGTACGGCGGGTATTAGACCTAGGCCTGAGTTGACGTGGTATAATGCCTCGAAAGCAGCTGTTATTAATGCTACCAAGACGATGGCTGTTGAGTATGGACCTAAGCAGATTCGCTTCAACTCCGTTTCTCCTGTTGTTGGAAGCACTGGCATGTGAGTCTGCACTTGGAGATGGTTTTAAGAGTGATTAAGCTAACTTGGAAGGACACATCTGTTTATCGGCAAGCCGGATACCGAGGAGAACAGAAAGGGCTTTGTTTCAACGATCCCAATGGGAAGACCTTCGACACCCAGCGACATCGCCAATGCTTGCTGCTATTTGGCTAGTGATGAAGCCTCTTTCATTACTGGTGTCGATTTGGAGGTAAGACCACCATTTATGAAATGTAATATGTTGATGCTAACATGAGCATTACAGGTTGATGGAGGTCGCTGCGTATAAGCTTAGGAACAGGGACAAGGCAGTCTTTCACTATTTTACTGGTAGTAATTAAAATAAAAATAAAAAGTATCATCAAATATTTTTCTCGTCGTCTTAAAGTATTTGGAGTTCTTGACTATGTTCCCGTCGAATTGCATTTCTGAAGCCATGTTCAGTGATTTACTAGCTGGCTCTTCAGTCTCCGTGGCACGCAGCGATATTGAGAATTGCCCCGCGATTGTTAGCTCAAGCTGCACGCATCTCGAGTTAGATTCCCTTCCTAATTGGGCTTTAGTGTCAGATGTTCCTGTGATGCTTCAGCGCGGGGTAAAAGCGGACCTTGCCATGGTTCCTGTGACGGGTCGGTCGGTACCTGAACCGGAAGGATATCATCGGCCGATTGACTAACTCTGACGATCTATCATATCAAGCACGCACCATCATCGTACTGAATATTCAGCTTTTTTTCTTCTTGAAATAATCACTCCCCAGACTCTCTTCCCGCACCCTCCATACCACAAACAGACACCATCATGGGCAGCTCACGTCATCTCCCCTTCAGCCTCACAGACGATTCCCTATTTCGTCCCAACTCTCTCATCAATGGAGAATTTGTCTCTTCAAAACAAGGCAAGACTTTCAATGTCATAGATCCAGGAACCGGCAAAACCTGGGCATCATGCCCAGACTGCACAGCATCCGACGTCGATGCAGCAGTCAAGTCGTCCTATGAAGCGTTCAAGAGCTACTCCAAAACAACACCGCGCTTCCGTGCTCAGACGATCATGAAATGGTATAATCTGATGGTCTCTGCACGAGAAGACCTAGCTCATATTCTTGTCCATGAGACTGGCAAGCCCTTAGAAGAGGCCCGTGGTGAAATTGACTATGCTCTCACGTTCGTCTGGTGGTTTTCCGGTGAGGCGGACAGAGCGCAAGGGTCGTCGATTACCTGCGCTATTCCTGGTCGACGCGCTATGACTATCAAACAACCCATTGGCGTTGCAGCCGCTCTTGTTCCCTGGAATTTCCCCATCGCTCTAGCATTGCGCAAAGCAGCTGCTGCGCTTGCTGCGGGGTGCACAATGGTCATCAAGCCTTCACCCGAGACACCTCTCACAGCAGTTTCAGTTGCCCACCTCGCGTTGAAAGCAGGATTTCCGCCGGGCGCCCTCAATGTTGTGACAACGTCACTTGAGAATACCCCCGCAGTCGCCGAAGCTCTTTGTCTCAACCCGCTTGTGAAGAAGGTGAGCTTCACCGGCAGCACGAGGGTCGGCAAGATCATCGCGAGTCTATGTGCCCAGAACCTCAAGAAGACAACGTTTGAGCTTGGTGGAAATTGCCCCTTTATCGTGTTCGATGACGCCAATGTCGATCAGGCTATGAATCAGCTCATGGCTCTGAAGTGGAGACACGCCGGTCAAGCTTGCGTCACGTCTAACCGAGTTTTTGTCCAGAGCAACATCTACGAGTCTTTTGTTGAGAGACTTGTATCTGAAACTCGGAAGCTGAAGCTGGGCCATGGTATGATGGAAGGGGCCACGTTGGGCGCGCTGACAACTACACGGGGCCTCGACAAGGCGGAGGAGTTGTATGAAGATGCTGTCAGCAAGGGAGCAAAGGCTGTCCTTGGAACGGGCAAACGCTACGATGGGGAGGGATATTTCATGGAACCGACTATTTTGACTGATATGAAGGACGAAATGCTCATGACACACGAGGAGATCTTTGCTCCTCTCCTTGGTGTCTACCGCTTTGAGTCAGAAGAGGAGGTTGTTCAAAGAGCTAACGACACTCCCTATGGCTTAGCGAGCTACGTGTTTACCAAGAATGTGGATAGGCTATGGAGGATGTTTGAGAACCTCGATGCTGGAATGATTGGATTGGTAAGTCGATCTCCCAGATTTTTTGGAAAGAAGAAGCTAACTATGATGGAGAATGCGGGCAACAGTTCATCGGCTGAAGCGCCTTTTGGAGGAATCAAGGATAGCGGACATGGAAAAGAGAGTGGCAAGGATGTCGCGATCGATGAGTTCTTGATCACCAAGACGGGCACAATGACTGTTGAAGGGCAGTATTAAGATGTGTAATTGATTATGGAACTCTTAAATTCCGACTAAAGGTTTTATCACTTTGGCGTGCATTTCTGTCAAGACTCTGCTTATTTACTCGTGGTATGCTTATAAAACAGGACTATGAGCATAGTCTGCGACTAAACCCCCGGGCGCAAGAAGACTTCTGATATTGAACCAAGGTGCTAAGAATATTTAGTCCAAGATCATCGAAATCTATACTGAATTATACTAAAATTCGCCGAATTTACCTCTTTATCACCTAGAATAAGGTCCTAAGTTTTATTGAAACCCAGGAGACCCAGATCCTCGACGTGTGGGGCTGCGGCTAACGTCCACTAGAACAGCTTTGTCCTCCGCTAATGGTTTCCAGAGCTGTCGGAAAATACTTTTGCCGTTTATGAGCTTGGAATTTTCACTTTTTCGTAAATGTTTCGCTTATCAACAACCCTGTGCCTTTCACCCAAGCTTGTGCCCAATTACCTTAAAATAGTCAAAATATCCTGTACTATAAGGATCCACGATGAGGAAATTCAAGCGCAATGCACAATCGCAACCAAAGCATGGGAAACCGGCATCCAGCGGTGCATCCAAGGCCCCGGTTGCACCACCAGTCCGCCGTCCGGGATGGACTGGACCAAGCTATCTACACAAACCCGCCAAAAAGACGCCTACAGCAGTGAAGGATACTAGCTCGACAGAACAGATCCAGAGTCTATCTGTTAAAAATCAGCAACTCATTCTTGATACAATCAGAACTACATTTCCTGCCGTCGACGAATTCAGTGCCTTGAAACCAGTGTTGCGAGAGATCAGGGAAGCTCTTGAGCAAAAGGACTATTGCAAAGCGTTCGGGACCGAAGATTTCTTGGAGGCATACACAATTCGATGGAGTCCTAGTAGAGCTCTGACGATGGGAAATGTGTTGGCGTGGATTTGCAGTGAGATGAGCGAGGCTGCATGGGTTCAGCAGTTCGTTCGCAATGAGGGGCAGAAGCCATCCAAGATCGTATGCTTTGGGCGAGGAGGATCTGACTTATTAGCGTGCGTGACATTGCTGAAGCACTGTCATCAAAGCAAACTCGACGACATTCCCCGGCTAGAGTCATCCTCTCCTGATCATAACGACGGTGCTATGGTTGATCTCAGCCTCATTGATAGGCACGATTGGTCAGGGATTGTTACGAAACTTGAACATACCCTCACACATTCTCCTCCTCTTTCCAAATATGCAACAGCCAAGGCGCACGCTTCGAATATGTCTGCTATCCCATCTCACGTCATAAATCTAGCAGTCAACAACCTCGATATCCTCGAAAGCGAAAGCACAACTCTACGTGCGATGATTGGGCCCAACCCGGCACTAATCACTCTCTTCTTTACGCTCCACGAATTCTACTCGATCTCAATATCCAAAACCACAGCCTTCTTATTGAGACTGACCGAGACAGCACCGAAAGGAAGTCTATTACTTGTTGTAGATAGCCCCGGAGCTGATGTCGTGCTACCTGATAGGAGTAACGAAGGACAGGAAAAGAAATACCCACTTGAGTGGC
Organism: Fusarium sp. NRRL 25184; assembly: GCA_013755755.1. NCBI lineage: Eukaryota > Fungi > Ascomycota > Sordariomycetes > Hypocreales > Nectriaceae > Fusarium > Fusarium sp. NRRL 25184. Next base: position 22,901 of record JABSSZ010000882.1, read on the forward strand.
TACTTTACCAAGCTCTGCTGCCACCTAAGAGCAGTAGCGCAAGTTCTGAGGAGGAACAGCCAGCATGGGGGAAACTTATTGAAGGTGGCCATGAAAAGGAATATAAGTTACCCACAGGACTGAGATTTCCAGGAAGTCTAGAGAATACCAGGTTCCAGGTGCACCTACTGGAGCGTTTATAATAAAGCGTTTATAGTATCAGGTGTATCTTACAACAATTATTCTGAAATCAAATTGTACAACCATCCTGGGGTTGTTAACATTTCGGTTCCATACCGTCTTAACAGACGTCACCTTAAACTAGGAAATCACAAGATACAACGAGCTAAGGCAGATATAAAAAAAGGGATTGCACTGCTTTGCTAGAGGACAATATAAATAGTCCTCCATAATAAAAATAAGGGGGGAGATAAAGGTATCTTCGAGATCCTTGGATCCTATGTCGGTCTGCTTTAGAGACTGAAAACGATTGATTTATTTAGGGTAGAAGGATAATGTTGGAGTCGGGATTGTCAAAAGTGGATTAGCGTGAGATAAGTGGAAGAGAATATTCCCGTCGCTATATCCGGCCTTTGCGATAACGCTTTGGTTCTTGTGATGCTGATAAGAGGAGTTCAGCGGAGCGTGCCACCCCCGCAAGCGTCTCCGGTTCTGCACCAGACCAAACAAGGAAAGCAACCAAATCTTCAGTCGCCTTCGCGCTATCTACACAAGTCAAAGACCGAAAATGCATGATAAGCAGATCCAACTTTAATCCTGCAACATTGCGTTATATCCTCCATCTCCATTTCTGCCCCATAATCCACCTCATTCGGAAAGTAATCTATCATTCCTCATCGCATCTTCTCTCGTAATGCCTCGGTCAAAGACCAACAATTTCCCAAGGGGCAAGCCACGTGGTATACGCCGAGATCGGGACTGTCAGACCTGCAAAGCCCGTGGCGTCAAGTGCGATCTCAACAGACCACGATGTCGGCCCTGCGTCGAATCAGGATACGCTTGCGGAGATTATCCACAGAGAGTTGTCTGGGCAGCGAATCCGACGCCGAAACCGAGCAGGGCTGAGAATAGAATTGCTGTTATTGAAAAGTCGCTTGCGACGGACCAGCATGAGGTTGTGGAGCATTTGTTGGCGTTTGGGAGTAGTTTGAAGACTGCGAGATTGACGACGAATGATGATCTTTGTGTGGATCAGGGTTTGGGGCTGATTGATCAGGTTGATTACTTTTTGAGGGCCAGAATTAGTAAGAGGAGGGGATCAACGATTGATACTGCCTCACCAACTTCACCGTCATCGTTATCATCGGGGGAGGGAACGCAAGATGATGATACCCTCATGTGGCATCGACTCGCAGCTCTGAAGAGTCTTAGTGAGGCTCTGAACACTGCTGATCCCGCTGCCTTTCTGGGTATAGCTGTCTTTGCGTTCTTCGAAGTCGTTTCAGATGGTGTCTTTGGTGAATGGGACTGCCATCTGCGTGGAGCTCGCTCGTTACTAGATTGCCATTGCAGTAACAGTGAAGAGTTCCAGCGGTTCTCAAGGCGCTTCACTGGTCTAGAAGAGATTGTCGCCTACTTCGCATGGTGGGATACCATTGGAGCTCTGGTCAGACAGTCCACCAGTAACACCAAGAGCGGCCTCATCTTTGACGACTGGCATCGAAGCTCTCTTGGGAAAGACTTCTTCGACAGAGTTGGATGTCCAGCAGAGACATTCTGGTTATTCATCTCTCTGGTTCAAAACAAAGAGTCCACCAATTTATCAGAGAACCTCACTCGAGCAATGGCGCAGCTTCTAAAGCTCGGAATGGACAAGACAGAGAAAGGCAAATGCAGTGATATCTACCGCTGCGCCGCTGTCATAGCCGTTCTCACAACACAAAACTGTTCAAGTCAAAGTGAAGAGACCTCTTCTGACACAACACTGGAGTTTGCGGTGGACCGGATCTGCCATATTATTGAGTCTGCTTGTTCAAGATCCCGATACTATCCACATATGGCTACTCCTGCCTACCTCGCGGGAATGAGAGCAACTACTTCTGCGCAATGCAAAATATTAGGGACATACTGGAGGAATTGTGAGATGGGAGATATTCCTCGATATTCTGGTGCTCATATGCAATGTGAAGAGAGATGGAGGGAAAAGGGCCTAATACAATAAGTAATAAGAACTTGATAAATACAAGAATAATGATAAGAGGTGAAATATCTAAATAGTAGTTAATACTCTCTAAAAAGAGGACGTCACTTTATAGTACAACGGCCTATATCTGATCTGTGTTTCTTTACACCAACCTGACTTCCGACTCTACTGCACTATCAAACCAGTCCATTTTACATACCTGAAACACTCCTAAACGCTGAAACGTCCCATCATCTTTCTTGCAAAGCATAAGGCCCTCCTCAAGTGTAAGTTGCAAGCACCAGACTTCGTCAATACTCTCTTCGTCAAAATCGAAAATTCCTAGCGCCACAAACACTGACATGTCTTTATTAAGGTTCCCTTCCTTCAGCTCCTTGCGCCCTAGCACAACTGGCTGACGCATAGTACCTGCTGGCCTCTTTTGTTTTCGAAGCGAAGCGAGAAAGTCGCTTGATGGTGTTTTCGTGAGGACAACCGCTTCTTGAACCTGCCCCAGAAGCTGCAGCTCGCAAGACGGCATGTGTAGTGCGTCGGCTCCACAATGAGGATCTGTCGTCCAACGATCGGGCTGTTGCTGCTTCGGCTTTATCAGTGGTGCTCCGCTTTGGCTCTTTGTCTTCTTCCTCCGATATTGTTGAAGTGTCAGTGGTTTGACGCCACCTTGAATGGAAGCCCAAGACCAAGAAGGTGCTCTGATCACTGGGGCGGCTGCAAAAATAGTCGGCAAAGGTCTCGTTGCTGGTCCAAAGAAGCTGCTCACTCTATAGCCGGGCCTCCATAGCAAACATCGAACGAGATCACACTCCCAGAGACCGGCCAAGTAGCGTGACTGTAGAGCCTTGGAGATAGGTGCAGCGATGGAGGCAAGGGCAGCGAAGATGTCATGAGGGTTCGATAGTTGGCGTTTGGAGAAATCGACTACAATCTCGTCCCAATATTGTAGGAGCCGATCTCGGGTCGATTGCGGATTGACTTTGCCTGTGGCCAGAAAGCTGTGGAGTAAGATAGATTTACCCTCCTGATAAATGCGGTCCTCCGAGTAACCAGAGCTTCGACATAGGAAAAAAAGCTGCTCTTTGCCGAAGAACACCACTCGGCGGCTCAGTCTCTTCTCCTGGCAACACCAGCCGCGAGTTTCAGTAACACCGTAGTCAGCGGATCTTAAAGGGCCAATAAGAACATTCCAACCCTGGCCATCACCAAGAGGAAACTCGCAACAGGGAGCCCGTTGTTTATAAGTATTGGCGATGAAGGAGTTGCGAGCGTCGCTTGACCTGCCTGCGGTGATGGTAAGAGTTGCGTGGCCATACACTCTAGCCATGAGCTTTGATTCACGTTCCCAGTCATCCTTGTCGCCCTGGATTATGCATAGAGCGTCGATCCAGATATATCGGATGCCCAACTGGCGGGCTAATGCTATTGTATCACGATGTGCCGATACGAGACGAGACTCATCGATGCTTCCGAGCATCCCTTCCATCGTCTTGTGATTGAGGGTGAAGGTGTCTGTAGCGGGCCCCCAGCAGTAAGACAAGGCAAGATATTTCTCCTTCATGCTCTGGTCAGTTACGACAAGTCGTGGAAGGTCTCCTTGATCTCCGTTGCCTACGTCAATGACCCTGGTAGGCATGTCGTACGTCCCCTCAATACCGCACGCCTGATGAAACTTTGTACATTTTTCGAGAAAACCCTGGATCAAGGTGAGATAGGTGTCGGGCTCATACTCTGCTGTGCAGATTCGTCCAGGTGTTCGTGAACCTGCCGCAGTTCCCTCTTTCCTATTCAACACATTAGTAGTTCTTCTAAAGTTAGACTTGTGGCGGAGAGCTTAAATCACCACAGAAACTAGTTGTTATAACATCGTGCTCTCAAATGAAATGGATCTTACCCGTAGACGGCTAGGTTTATATAGCTAAGCCCATGGCTGCTTTCCTTCACTGAAGTGATGGGGTTATATCTCCCGCACGATACGACAATGCGCGGTTGTGTCAGAGTAGGACTGTAGTCTGTGAAGTGGACGTAAATCCAGATACCGGGCTCAAACTTGGTTACACCTTCTGGAACTTCGTCTTTCAGGACAGATTTGATCTGGGAATCCGTCCATTCTTGTCGGAAGCCAGTCCAGCAAAGATGACAAAAGTCACAGCCATCTTCAGCGCTTTTCTTAAGTGACGCTAGATTTGGGTGGAAATCTAGATAAAAGCGATCTTGATCAATAGTAAAGGTGCGGCAGAAGGCGCATCGAGACATGATTTCCGTGTCTTATAGTTGGCGAGGGTTATAAACTTATGTTCCTGCTGCGGAGAAAGGCGGGGCGCGAATATCAACATGTCAGATTGTCGGTCAAGAACGGCTAGTATTGTGATACAGACATCTTATGACTAAGCCAAGGACCGATCCAAATAACACCGATCTCGGATGTAAGTCTGACATAGCGAAGAAAGTCATGCAAGAAAATTTATTCAAGGCAATGCTTATTAGAACAGGCGCAATGCCTAAATGATCGTCGAAATGACTGGGCTATTTCTGGTCACGGAGAACCTCGACCAGTTGCACTGCTTCCGGAAAAGGCCTATTCATATCAAAAACTAGATCCTTCGGCTTCTCACCCCATCCACCCTCAATAAGGTCATCGCTAAACACGAATCGTACCGACCGAAGTTTCGGAAACCTACCCAAGGCTTCAGAAAACTCAGTGATCTGAGGCAAATCCCCCATCGTACAGTTCTGAATCTCAAGACACTCCAGCTGCTCTGGAATACAATCTGCAAAGGGAGGTGGAGGTGGCATCGTCGTCTTCTCATCCATGACTGGCTCGAACGGATTGGAAAGTCCTTTGAGGGTCTCAATAACCACTTTCAGGTGCTTCAACCTGTGCAGTTGTTTGAGTTCAACACCGGCGTATGACGGAAAAGTTTCCGAATCTGAGACATAAGCAAGCTTCCATGTTTCGTTAGAGTCGAGGTGAAGGTATTCCAAGGTATCTGAATGCGGTATCAATGCTCTTACGATTTCTCGAGCCGTAATTTCCAGCGCAATTGGCTTTCCTTGTGCTCGTGTGTATGTAAACGCCCGTAGCCCCCGACACACCACTAATAAGACACTGAGAAAGGAAAACTGACAATGGGAGTCGGTGATAGAAAGTGACTCTATGCTGACAGATCGCCTAGGCAGTTTACCCAGAACCTCGTTATTCATGTCGCCCGCTAGGGTCATTCCGTTGCACTCGTATGAGCGCAGGGAAGGCATTTGCAATATCTTGATAAAATCCTTGTCGACTATCAACTCTGGGCTTTGAACATAGCTTGGCTCAAAAATGAACCACTGGATCTTGCTCATGCTATTAGGCTTTTGTGTGATGTCCTGTAAGCGAGGAAAGGATATGCCTGGCTCGGTACAGTTATGGTTGCTGATACCAGCGTTTAAAACGCGCAGAAAAATGCTAGACTTTTCTGGTATCCGGTAGATCAATGTGTTGGTATTGGTGCAGACTGCCAGAAGAAGTGCCATCAAAGCATCTTCCCGTTCCTCCCCAAGGAACATAATCCAATCTTTCCTCAATTCAGAATCATCTTGAGAGGGAAATGTCTTGTGTATCAGCCTCTTGTATACAGGCCACTCGTCATCCCTGATAGTGAGGCCCAAATCTGCAACATCGCACATTGCCCCCCAATCATGCAAATCGAGCGCCTTAACATCCCTGGCGAGCTCCGGATGAGAGACGGCGATGTAGTGGAGAAATTGCAAGTTACGGTTCCGCGATTGAGAAGGTTCTTTGGGGATTTGGGAGCTGCGGTACGTTTGAACTGCAAATGGGGTGACGATGTCGAAGAGCCGCTTGCAAGTGGAGGCGAGTGAGTGGATCGACTTGGTGGAATTGGAGGCGGCTAGATAGGATACGATCTCCTTTTGAAGTTCCATGGGGAGCCTTTCCAGAGACGTGCTTGAGCCTGGACTGAGGGACATAGTGAAGGTGCATGAAGCTCCGGAGCTCGCGGGAAAGGAGGAAATTAGAAAGTAAATATAATTCTTAATTACACGTGATCTCTTATGCAATAAACCTTATATTCGGAGCATGTTACATGTATATTACGGTGTCGTGGCTAGTGGGAAGCCAAGGTCTAAAATCTAATACCGTATGAACTCATGAGATTCGTAACGCCCTGTGG
>JABSSZ010000883.1:0-13764 GCA_013755755.1 Fusarium sp. NRRL 25184
TCCTCCTCCTCCTCCTCCTCCTCCTCCTCATCATCATCATCATCTCACTCGGATGGACAAGAAATGATAAGTTCTATTAATAGACGTAATGATAACCAACTCTCACATACTCCTCCTCTCTCAACTTTGTAAAGCCAGTCTTTTTCGGCTGAGCACCTCATCCAGAATCTAATGCAACTCCCTAAAAATCATCTGCAGCCCTATGACATCACCTCCACCACCAGGACCCCCTGTCTGGGAACCCGTTGGACCCTGCATCTTGAGCAAGGGTCCACTATCCACCTACCAATTAAACTCCATTGCATCCCATCTAGTGACGTTTCAATGCATCTCCAAAACGTCAATTCCGCCACTGTCCTGTAGACCAAGAGCCGATTCGTTCCCTACGTGTACTGTATGTATGTATTTCCAAGTTTTGCTCCTCATCAAGGGTCTTATGGCCATTCCCTCTTTCAGGGTCCAAGTTAGAACTGTAGCATACTAGTTAATAGCAGTATCAACTCCTTTGGATCTGCAGACAACGATATCCGCTGACCAGGTTTCCCTACGCATTTCATCAATGATTGTAATACGTGATGCAATAATTCTTGGCCAAGCAAGGTTCCATGCTCAAGTACGTTCGTTATTTTGCGCAACCATCCAAATGTGTATATAATATCCCGTTGCTGCCACTTCTCAATATCTATATCAGAATCATCAATACAACATACAACAGGCCACAAAAGTACAAACATTAGCACAAACACACACTATTGACTTTCCCTCCACCACACGTTAGACACTCACCTATATCTAATTTACTATACAATAAACCATCCAATATGCCTCTCACACGAACTCACCGTCACACTGCTCCCCGTCGCTCCATCTTTAGCACCCGTCGCCGTGCTCCGGCCCATTCTCACCGTCATACAACAACCACCACAACTACAACCACGAAGCCCCGTCGCCGCGGCATGTTTGGCGGCGGTGCCGGTCGACGAACTCATGCTACGACCACTGCACCTGTTCATCACCACCAGCGCCGACCTTCCATGAAGGACAAGGTCAGCGGTGCCCTCCTCAAGCTCAAGGGTAGTCTGACTCGCCGACCTGGCGTCAAGGTATATTCTTTCTAACTGCTCTTGGGTCAACGGTATACTAACTTCATTAAAGGCTGCTGGCACTCGACGCATGCGTGGCACCGATGGTCGTGGTGCGCGCCACCACCGCTATTAAACATCCCAAGGAACTTGTTAAGTCAAGTGGTCATCAGGTAGACCGAGGATACAGGAAATCCTGGAAGTCAACCGGAGTATGGAATAACGGACAATGAACTTATACACAAACATGTACGATTATGATAGCGTTGATACCCTCTACTGGGAGTTGAGAAGAACAGTATGATGTTATACTGCTATAAACAAGCATAAATCTGAACCGCCACTGCCAGTGACTTCATCTATCACAATCTCGCAGCTCATCCTAACCACATAGCCTTTCTGCCTTCCTCTACTCCATATAAGAATGGTTGCTGTTGTTTTTGCCCCCCCTTTCTTGACTACAAATTGTGCCCATATTCTCATGGGCTTTCATCACCTGGGTTGATTTCAGACCAATACAACGGTTTACTGATTGTAGCGGTGTTCCCCAAACTTGCTAATGTAACTCGTCCACATCAGAAGGGGAAACACCCGCTGGGCGATAAGGTGGCGCCAACCGAATATCCTTGTGCAACTTAACCGACTTTTGTAGCACGTAGGGGCTTCGTACCAATTGGAGCATTGATGTTGAGGAGCCTCGGCGGTAGTGAACTTTCCCGCACACTGGATCAACCAGCTCGTCAATATTGGTGACCGACAAACGAGTCAAGCTCAGTCTCTTCCTTTCACATGCTTTCAGAGATGGGCTTGAGTCCATAGATTCCATTCTAAGCTCATCCATATTGTGCTTGACAGGTTCAGAGACACGAACACGAGTATACTGCTGGAATTTGAGTTCCAACTTTTCCAGAGCTTCTTTGCTAGGTGACGGGTGTTTCTTCATCCTGCTAGAGGTATGTAAGTCTCTCTTCGCTTTCTCCGAAACTCGTCGAGCCTGAGTGATCGAGTGAACCAATGCATCGTCACCAGGATCCAAAAGCTTATGGCCCGAAAAGTGGTGTTGCCCGATTTCTTTTCGGCCAGACGTCGATAAAGATCCCGGTTTGTCGTTACAATGCTTTTCTGGTGTGTGCATATCGTTGACCGCGGAGCAGCAGTCACTGCTCGATGTTGATAGCCGCTCGACTATAATCCGAGGTGTTGAAGATCCGACTGGTGTACTGTTCAAGAACCTATCTTCAATGTTTTCGTCGAATCCCTTCTCGGATTCGAAAGGATTGCACAGCAAAGGGGGAGGCGTCTTTTGACCATCGTTTGAACCTTGCTTCAGCCGGCTTTCGAAACTTGTTAGAGCTCGCCTATCAGCTCGTTCAGAGAATGGATCCTCCACAAGTTTTCCATTTCTGAGGGACTTCCCATCGTCTGCTAATGGTTTTCTGTTAACGCGACCTCCAACGATTTGCTGGACTTTGCTTTTATTGAGGTTGTCCCCTTCATTCAAGCGGAGCTCAATGTTACTAATCGGAGATGCGTTCTCAGTCGGTGCATGTGAGCGAGGAATAAGAACAATGCTCCCTCGAATCCACCTATCACCTTGTTCATCGCCTGAGGGGGGGAAGGTTGGAGCTTGTTTTTCTTCGTGATTCATGACTTTTGGATGGAAGCGATCCCAAGCGTTCGAAACTTTTGCACGTACTTTCGACGGTACCATGCGCGTGAACCTTGAGGCCGAGCAGTCAGCCCGTTGTGGCGAAGGCTTAAGTGCATTGGTAGCGGCCAGCATAGCTGCCAGTTTTCCAGTAATTTCTTCACCGGCACACCGGCCTTGGATGTGAGGAACCTGGCATCCTTCTGCAACACGGTTTCTCGCATTCTTGTCACAGGTATTGAGCGCCGCAGATGTTGCCGCTGCGAGGTCTTTCGTCGGGTGAAACTTGAGGGGGTCATAAGACAGCGATCTCGTAGGCCCATGGCGGCGTTGTAAGCTTGTACTTGGTCGCTTTTGTGACGTATCCCTTTGTCTACCAGTCGTAGCAGCTCGTCTAGGAACTCGTCCCAGGGCTTTCCGTGGTGAGTGCTTGGCCATGCGGGAGGTCCGGGGGTGGTTATCTAAAGCTCTGAGTGGTGTTTTGATAGGTGAAGGGAGGTCCAGCGGCGAGATAGCTTGACTGCTATCGATCGAAAGTGAATTCCTCGGTGTAGTGGTCCGGCGCTTTTTTGGAGACAAGTTCTCTCCTTCATTGGAGAGGCGCTCTGGTGTGGAATCGTCCAGTAACCAGCTTGCCATTTCATCCGCAGTTTGCGGATCAACCATTGCTCGCTTCCGGGATGCTTGCTTGGGGTGATTGTTTATATCTAACTCTGCTTCTAAAACATTTAGAATTTTACCAGGGAAAACATTGGGATAACATACGCAGCCGATCAGGTAGTAAAGGTTTTGGTATGGCTCTTTGGCGACGTGCTCCCAGCGTCCTCAGAATACTTCTGTTTCTCTTCTTGCCGTACGTGATGGTAGTTGGCATCGTTGGCATTTGATGTGATTGGAGTGTAACGAGTGAGATGAAGCGAATCAATGGCTCTGTCCAGCGGTGATGAGTGGGAAATTGGCTGCTATCAACTCAGTCCATCCGTCGAGTGTGAAGAAAAACTGGAGGATTTGCAAGGAGACAGTGATGGGCGAATGCGGTTGAGAGTTTGTTCAAATAGATTCGGAATCCTTTATATGTAGCATGTCACTCGAACACCTTCATTTTTCTGCCAAATTGGACTCGTCAGGTCCAAGTATAGACGCGTGACCGACAAATGAGGTTGTAAGAGTTTGATTTTGAGGGCTGAAGAATGAGTGAGGGGGCGAGTCGGCAAAGAATGAGAGAGAGGAGGGCTCACTTCATAGGTACCATGCCTTAGTAGATACCTACCTTACCTACATATGCCGGCAAATGAAGTTGGAATTGCAAGAAGGTGCCTTGGTCAGGAGGTACAGGAGCTGCTTGAAGAAAGAAAGTCGGGGAAGAACGTCAAGTGAAATATAATACCGATCGAGAGTCGATATCACTGCTAAGCAGTGCTCGCAACACTTCGTTTCTTCGGGCAACTTCCTTGTATTGGACACTGAGCTGATCGGTACCTATGCAAGTTTCTTTGTATGTCTTAATGTGGATATCACGATTCAAATAGGAATTCCCGTGATACCTCTGTGTGTAGTCGACGAGAGTAAAACCATGCCCCCTTCATATTTCTGAGCACCCACTTGCAGCACCATCACACAATGGCCGTCATACGCCAAGGTGCTTAGTACCATGACGCCTCTTCGCTCTTTCCCGAACAGAGTTCAATATGAAAACCACCATGCAATGTTGCACTGCAGATTATGTTCCAGATGCGATTTGACAATGTAGTAACTCAGAGCCATGCTACCCCTGACTTACATCAAGCGACTTGGAAGGCGAGAAATGTTTAGTAACAACACGACATTCCTATCATAGAACCGAGAATACGAGACCTTCAAGACACAAAGGGTTTACGGACTCAATTTTAGTTTGTGTTTGGAAGTGTTCAGCTGAACTGTGGTTGAAGTTATTTACTGAATTATTCTCAGTTGTAAGTAGGTTATATTCACCAACTATTCTAGTATCTTACCGATGATACCGTAATATAGCTAGCTGTATACGAAATTACGGCAGAGGTAACAAGATATTCGATACAATCGTCAGCTTCAGAATTAGGTAACCATAGCTTGAGACAGTCCCCATTCTTCTGCTCGTACAACTTGGTAACCTCATCCTGAAGACCTGGCCCGAGACTTGGGGGTTCAGACAATGCACTCGAGTCCACGGAGCTCCAAATAGTCGCAGAAGGCTTTATTCGCCCGAAGTACTGTTTCAAAACGAGTCACTTGCTTTGCAGAGTAAAGGATGGTTGTGATGAGAAGATCTCAGTTGTTGCTCTCTAGGTACCTCCAAGGCTAAGGTAAGGTACACCGGTGATGAGGAAACACGTGATGCCACAGCCACGAAAGCGACTTGTGGCTTAACCTGGACTCGGTCGTGGCGTAATTTCGCATCATCGTCACCTCGCCGAACCTCCAGAAGTTTCTATCGAACGACGGGTCGCCTGCTACCAAACGAGTTCGGGAGAAAACGGCAAGATAACCTGATTACGGTTTGCAAATTCATTATCAAGAGTCACGATGTTCTAATTATCAACCTGGCTGGTTTCCCGCATCTTATGATTCCTTGAATCCAACACATTGAATCCGAAAGCTCCGACCAGTTACGATTAATTATCGCCTCTCATCCGTTTCGGCCCATCACGAAGTTTCTCAACCACGTTCTCTTCGACTGTAAACCCACGAGTCAGGAGGGCATTGGATTTTGTGACTAAATCGACCTCATTTGATAATCATGTTCAGACAACCTATTCACGGCGTGCGTGCGCCATTGCAGGCCTTCAGCCAACCAGGTCAACAGGCAGCCTGGAATGGCGCATGGAGAAGACTTTTTACATCACAGGCGCAAAATAAGACTGCGCGTCAGCTTTTGAGATGGAAGGCCATCCCTTGGGATAGTATGATGGCCAGACTGAGGAGCGCTCGCTTCGGGATCGGTTCTACAACAACACCAGGCATGCTCCAAGGCGCGTTAAGGCGTGGTTTTCGATTTACCACAAAGCGCAAGACAAACAAGAAGCCGACCGTTGGACAAGCCGAGGAACCAAAGGGCCTCACCGCCAAACTCAAGAAGCTTACAAAGGAATACGGCTGGGTGACTGTTGGCGTTTACCTCGGGCTGACCGTTCTCGACTTCCCATTCTGCTTCCTGTTTGTTAGAATGGTCGGCGCTGATAAAATCGGTAAGATATAGCCGCGGCCTCACCCAGATCCGTCAACGAGGTCGTGCGAATCTTTGTTCTCAGTGGGTTGCTAACTGATGCCGCCGGCGCAATTAGGCGAGGTCGAACATCGTGTGATGTCGTCAATCAAGCAAATGATTCCCGATACTGTTCGGGAGGCCTGGCACACCTACTGGCAGTCGTTCAAGAAGGCTGAGGCGAGAGCACTTGGCGATGAAGATATCAGTGACAAGATGGAGATGGCCACATGGGGTGTTGAGAAGGCTGAGGAACGCAATCGTACCGATGCTAGTGAGTACTATCATTGAATCTTACCCCTGGGCGCATGCATTAGATGAATCCCATCGCTCCTAACTGCTCGTGATGTGGGGAGTAGAGAACGCTTGCTCAGTTGGTGAGAAAGGCTAACGACTCAATCTGCGACAGGTTTGGCAACTCAGCTGGCGCTAGCGTACGCCATTCACAAGAGCTTTATCTTCGTTCGAGTGCCGTTAACGGCCGCTTTAACACCCAAGGTCGTCAAGATCCTCCGATCCTGGGGCTATAAGATCGGAAAGAAGAAGGCTTAGCTGGTCGACGATGGCATCATAACGGCTCGAGACTGGAAACTCACAAGCCTTCAAACACAGAAATGGAACATTTCTGGAACGCTTGGTTTGGAGTGTAAGCCACTTACACGGTATTTGTATAATTAATACAGTCCTTTGTGTTGGCTGCAATTCTTGATGGATAGACTTGATTGTATAGTACAACTCCTTACTTCTGAAGCACACATCCGGGCATTTGTTTCCTGTGGCTGAATCACACGGGATGAAACATCTGGGCCTCAGACAGATCCAGCAAAATCGGCTGCACCGAGCCAGTGATCAGCCAACAGAATTACTGTAGTTGGAAGCGTATTCAGGAACTGGCTTCGGATGGCATAAGCCATTGATTGAACTCTAACATGGAGGCGTCGGATAGGAGTGACCTGAATCGCACAATAGGAAACAGGGGTGAAGAAGCCCAGACTTCCAACAGTGGTCGTAAGAAGCTTGGCGTGCCTTTCGTCCTGAGGAGGATAGTGCGCCGATAGATCTGCAACCGCAACGTTTTGAACAACGCCATGTGCTGCCATGGGGCTTTGTTTGAGATTCTCTCGAGATGGCGGCTAGAACTCCAGAATGGGCCTCGAAACGCCAAGAAATCCACCGAGCAGCGAGCGGGGCGTCAATTGTGGACAACAGGAAGACAAGAAGGCGGCTAGAAGTTCTGGAAGGGCCGTTGGTTGTGGATTTTGCAGCCTGTCTCAACCATGTTTGACCCACGGCGTACGATTCAGGCTCAAGAGTCAGTTTGCTGATTGACTTTGCCCTGGCAGATGTCATAGCAAAGACCGAGCGAGTTGCGAAAGGATCCTCATGATTTCGGGGATCTGTAAAAGACTGGAAAGAAACCCGTTCGGAGGAAGTGGAGATCTTCGTTGGTGCGAAAGTAAAAAGATCCTATTGTCTGAATATCCAGAACTGGAGCTAGTCCCGGGCGCTCATGTTTCCGTTAATCCATGCATGACAGGTCAAGAAGGTCAGGGTTCAAATTCAAGGTTCAGGTAACGTTGACTCCCCTGCAGTACATAATCTAAGAATTGGGGCGGGCTTTAGTGAGCGGGAATAACGGCTAGGTACCTAGTTAAGTTGGCGATTGTTTCGAGTGCCTGACTCTTAGCGGTGGGAACTTACCAGGGTTGGCTTTGTTCCGCGGTTTTCGATAAGGTGGGCTTGATGATATGCATGGAGACTTATGATTGAGCATTGTCCACCTTGGAGTTTGGAGGAAAACGTGCCTTTTACAGGCTCAATCCCTCGAATTCCTGAATTTCATACATCACCTTCCATGATAGGCACTACATACACATATGGATGTAATGTGCATCACCTAATCGGCGCCAAACAGCGGCTCCGAGAAGCGGGCCTGATAGTGCGATCCGCCGTTGGCCTTGCAATGTTTAGACGCACGCGAGATGTCATTCACCGTTCTCGTTCTCGTGATTCAAACCTTGATTTGGGTTTTTGGTGTTGTCCCCCCTACTCAATTTTTTTCCTTGCTTTTTTTTCTTCTTTTTTTTCCTTTTTCTTTTCTTAGCCTAAGCCCTGAAACCCGGGCCGCTGAGATGCACTGTTTGCTTATTGTGGCGCCCAAAACGGTAATCAATTCGCCATCAGTGAGACAAATAAACTGTCTACCGTACTGTGTAAGAGAAAAGCCAAAATAAATGAAAAATCGAGATGCCCAGGTACGGATAGATGGCAATCAACTATGCCTGTGAGTGCCCGTGCAAGTGATCCCTGCAATGATCAACCCAACGGCTCAAACAAAACGTGGAGCATCCAGTTCACGTACTACGTAGTAAAGGCTTAGCAAGCAAACAGGGAGGCAAGCAAATCCAACAAAGCAGGGAGAACAATTGGTGCTTGACAATAGAGTTTGACGATGAAGCAGCGGTGCACACACCTAGCCCAGTAGTGGACGGTTCGTGGAAATTGCATGACAGGACGAGTGGAACTCAAGATAATGAATAAGGTAGTTGTTTAGAACTGACAGTTTACAATCACAACGTCAGCAGAAAGTGAAACTGAGAAAAGCGTCTGGCTCAACCATCAGGCGGCGATTCGCCATGCCATGTGGGAAAAAGTGGTTCCTATTTAGCAAGGCCAGGGTACCGGTTAGCCCGTCTAGTCGGCCACTGTGACATCGACGGTTGTGAGATGTGATGCGAAATCAAACTGAAGCTGGGGATGAGAGGCTAAAGTGTTCCATTAGCCTTTTGATTCGTGACTTTGCCGCTCCATGGACGGGAATCTTACGTAGTCGACCCGGCGCGTAGCTCGCCAATTCCCCTGTGCTTCACCATGCACCCAGGGCATGGTCTGGTCTGGCTCAGGTGGATAGCCATAACTCCGGAGCGTCAGGGTTGGCATCGACAATCACATGGATCATGATCCCCCACATGTTTTTCGGGACAAAGAGATCTGGAGTTGGAATTGGAGCGGAACAGCCTGTGGACCACTGCGGAAGAGGGCCGGGCCAGCATCCCATCTCAAGTGACAAGTACAAGTGTGTTTGTGTACCAAATAGCGACTTGTAATGACGCTTTGGTGCTGATGCATCGCCAATAGTTACCGGACCGGTGAGAACAAAAGGCCAACTCAACGCAAAGAGATAGCAAGTGTTGGTTGTTGTCTCAAGGGTCACAGGGCACACTTATGACGATGTTGAGTCAGGCTGCTGCAACGTCGGAGGAAATGGAAATGAGACTGGGAATAATAGTGCCACTTAGTGGAGGTGTCACTGATCACTACATTTATTTAGCTTGATGTCTTGGCGATGATCCGTATTAGGCGCCTTGCTGAGAGTATGTACCAACCATGCACACAGCCCTTCAACTTTGATATTCTATTCACGTGCCCAATAGCCTTGCACACAGAGTATCTAGCGGTAGAACAGTAGAATAGTGGCATTCAGCAAAATTTTCTGGACCCGAATAAACTTTCCTGTCCCTAAAAACTAGAACGACTACAACAGATGTGTGTCCAGACGGAGTCATAAAGTCAAACTTTTGGATCCTCAAAATGTTACAGTTTGGTCAGAGCTTGGAGAATAGAAGGTGAGTTCTGTTGTGGGGCCTTTAGGCCATTGATGATGTCTTTCATTCTCATTACTTGACGACTGACAGCCAGCCGGCTAAGCGGAGCCAAATATTTTGAAGAAAAGTACAGAGTATAGTGGCATGGATCTCTTTCCCAAGTCGACGCGGCTCACTTTGTTGCCTGCTAGACTGTATATGGTGATAAGGAGATGAAGCATGGCTGACTCAATCATATGGCCGCCAAGACAGGAAAGTCGAATAACCAAATTACCACGGCAAATATAGTTCGGATAGTACCAGACTAGATAAGCAAGCGCCCCCATCGTCAGAGACAAGCGCGTGACAAATGTGCGAAGCAGTGCATACTCAAGAGAGTTAGGAACAGTCGGTGAGACATTTACATAAATCACTATATGCAACCTCGATGTGTTGTCAAGTACCAAAAAAGGACAACACGATGAACAAACATGCTTTATGCCGAGGCTGGCGGAGTCCAGAGTTTTAGAGTTTTAGGCGAAGTTCTCAAAGTTCTAACCCTTGAATAAGGGAGTCTCCGAATCCATGCCGTGGTGAGTGGAGAAGGACGGAGGTTATGGAGTATGAAAAGCGGAGACTCGGCACAAGTAAATACGGAGTAAGATACATACTACCAAGTTTGCACCTCGAATCTGCCTTGCACAAAGAGCTCTCTTTATCGTCAAAGTGTCTGCCAAAGACTGAGCAGGTGCAGATGACAAAGTGCAAAACTTTCTGGTGGGCTAGTGTAACCTGCATGTTGCAGCCCAACCGCCGCCCAATCATTAGGTTAGCGGTTTGTTAAGTAAGACGTAGAGACCCTACTTAGAAAAAAGAAACCCTCTTGATAGATGAAAGGGCCGGCCGAATGACAGGGCCCATTGCCTGCCTGGTTGCCTGCCTTCCTGCTGCCTGCATGCACATGCATGCAATTCTGTTCACGCTGTCTCAAGGAACAACAATGGCGTGGGGACTGCTGCATTGCATTCCCGGCACATCACCGTCGAGCTGCCAAATGCTGTGTGGTAATTGGCACTGCACCAATTTGGATGGATGTCAACAGTGCGTCTACCGTAGGCCATCAATCAAAATTGATGTGATGTCATAACGCTAGGTATGCTACAACAAACCCTGAAGTACGATGATGACGCGACACCAGAAAGAACAACTAGAATCAATGGCGTATTTGATATTGGGAGGAAACTCTTTTCTTCCTGGAGCTGCCCACTTTCCATTGGTCCCGCAGAGGCTGAATTCTGGGATTTTGAGGAATGGAATCGACAGGGACGAAAGCCAAAGAAATCGGCTATAGCTCAATCTGGGAGGAAAGGAGAAGCTTGGTGTTGGTACTAGAAAGAATCCAGAAGCATAGTGGGTATAAGGGTCGTCCTCAGTGACGCCAGGTGGATGGCGCCGTTAACAAGCGCCAAGGGCTTGGAACAACTACTGTGCAGGACACGTAGGGCTGTTTTGAGTTGAGCTGAGTATCACAGGGAATTCTCTCCTGGGAGCGGTGCAGACCCGTTTTACATGCATAGCAGGTAAGGTACCTATGATATCAGGACGAAGGGGGATCGATCAAGCCTATGGGCTGTACTGCTGGTACGATGTTCTCACGAGATCAAGCATTTTAGGTATTCACACGAGCTGGGGAGTAGCAATTCCGCCTCTGATCCATGTTTGAAACTTTACCGTCCCATTTACTTTCACCGCAATTTTATCATGACACAAAGGACGGAATTGCATCCGTATTACCGCGTATATCAGAAGTTTACGGAGCTCATCAGCCAACACAAACCATCAGTACGGGAGTATAAGATTCAGGCCCCCATTCGAGATTCACAAGCTCCAACTCCACACGAGGTCCCTGTACCAAAGTCTATCAAGCCCAACAAGGCAACTACTGCTTCATTAGCGTGGCTTTTTCGGTCATGGGCAGGCGGGATGCGTGTACTTGATGTTTGCCGCGCTGCTGAGACCAAGAGACATGTACCTTCCTGATCCTTTATACTAATTGAGTAAGCGCTATTGAGCTTCGTGTTGAGCACCCCACGGGGGCTTTTCTCCTTCAGGCATCCCCAAATCGGAGACTGAACTAACACCATAAAGGCACAGCAGAGAAAAAAAAGAGAGAGAAAAGGTAAAAAGAGAACGATTCAAAACACGCAAAGAAACCTTTTCGGACCGGGGAACCAGTCGGCACTACATCCATTTCTCGGCGAGACCTTATTACATAGAACTGACTAAGACGTCAGGGTCCACGGATCATGCTACAGAACATGGCCTCCACCGTGCCATCTCCATCATGGACAACCGGAATCAAAAGTTAACCGGCAAACCAGTACGCAATTACTTCCAAACGTTAATGTTGAATACACATATAGGACGGACACGACGGGTCATGACAATAGGTCAGACCAAACCCCACTCCGCCACAACTGACAACTGTCAGTCATGTCAATCTCAACGTCAACATCAGTCCCAGGCCAGGGCATGCTCTGAGCGCTACGCTGTTGATCCTCTGTCAGCCCTGCTTTGAATTGGCGTCTCTTAGAAAACGACCTAGTGGTTGCATTATCGACATGATACGGACCGGGTCCAAGACACAAAAGCCCGTTGTCTCGCGCCACTGCTGGAATATGTACCCAGATCTGAAGCAGATCTACATCGCGCGCTGTGAGTTGAGTTACTAATCTATTAATCAACCAAAATTGAACAGGGTCAGGTTCTCGGACCACGACTGCTACTCAGGTAGTCCCCAAATTCCATGCAAGGCCGAGTCACGCCGGAGCTGGTCTCACGAGGGTCTGAAGCCTGAAGTTTGAAGTCTGGAGCCTGTTGATCTGCCTGGCCCTCTCTCTGCTGCGATTAGACTTTGGGCCCGTCCACTGGTATACTTGTAGCCAGGTTCTTGTTACGGCGTAGTCTCTTTTTTGCCTTTGGTTTTGCTTTGTCTCCTATACTCTCCGTCCAGAAAGGGAATTGACCCAGCCAAGGAAGGACCCATGGTGTATCACGACACTCCCTTGTCTACACCCCAAGCCAAGGGAAGCAAACCTTAAACCAGAAAACCAAAATTGTCGGCCATGCACCCAATTCCCTTAGGCTAAGTAGTGAGTACGGCGCATACTTTGCTTTGGCGGCTTTTTTGACTTTTTTTTTTTAACCCCCCTGCTTGATTTTGTGGTTGTCCCCTTTCTCGTCTATTTCCTCCTGCTAGTTATGTTGTTCTTTTCCCTGACAATTGTCATCCAGACTTGGGTCGTTCTCACACACACGCCCCTGTGCCCTGGGTCGATCACGGCAACGACTATGGCGTTGGCGTTCAAGGGGATAAGAAAAAGTGGAATATACACGAAAAAGGTCAACCTACGTAACGCGCGGTCAATGGCAAACGACAACAAGATATTATGGACACCTCAAGGGTGGCGGTTTGGTGAGCTTGTCGCTCATGAAGCCGAGGAGGGAAACCATAATCGTTCTTTCTTTCCAGTCAGCCATTGTGGTTGTGTGATCTGGATCTATAAGAGAAAGCCGTTTACTCCGGATTTCTGGGTTGATTTGCTCAACCAATCTGTTTCAAAACTCAACCACATTCACCATACATAATACACCTTATCAACTTACCTCTTGTTGCTCAGCATTGACCGACGCTTGTAAGGTCGTATTATTATTTAGAATTCAGTTTGGCTATTGCCCATCCGTCTCAATTACCTTTCATCAACAAGCATCCATACACACATCAGCCACTCTTGCTACTCCCCGTCATCAGTCACACAGACAAGACGAGAAAGGAAAAAGACAAACCAGGACAGAGCAAGGACAGGGACATTTACCAGGATCAAAGTGACAAGGGCCTCAGCAACCCAAAGACCAAGACTAGGACCAGGACCAACCCTTTCCCTTCCCACGGCCGACATTACTCGGTCTCTGTTTGGATAGAGTAAAAGCAACTATCTGTGCCGGTGTAAGACATTCGCCAACTCAAAATCCCCGAGACGGACGGATCGAACCCGTGTCGCGCCTACCACCTACAGGCGACAGCACCACTACCATCCTAGAAGAGGACATCCCGCGCATTACAGTTCTTTGGAGCAAACCTTCAGGAAGACGTTGACCCCTGTCATAATTCGATCCACTTGAGACGTTGTTCCAGATCTGGGACAGGCATTAATCTCATCACCATCAGCC
>JABSSZ010000884.1:0-18552 GCA_013755755.1 Fusarium sp. NRRL 25184
AAATAATAGAGACTTTAGTAAGTATTCTAGAGAACGGTCAATTCTTCTGTCCCCTGGTAGCACCTATGTAGCTGTTAACTTGGACATTATACCAGTCACTGCCCAGTTTCATAGCATAAGGTCTTGGAGGGAGTCTCTTTGCATGGCCTTGGACAGATTGTGTATCATCGGCATGATATTGGGTGACTCACGGTGCATCCCGGAGAACAAAGACAATTTGTCCTATACTCAATAGGGAGAGTGACATCGCTACGTGATATTCTCGTCCTTGTCCGGGCCGAGACGAACTGCCGCCTTTTCCGATGAGGAAAGGGATGCATGTCGCAGTAATTCCATGATTCGATAGATAGGGTCATCACGTATAGTATCGAGGACAATTTGTCGGACCGACCTAAGCTAGAGTCAGAAAGCAACGGCCTGGCCAGTTTAGGATGTTGAGAGGCAATTGGAACAGCAGTATCATTAGCAAGCACCACAAGCAGACAAGGGTATTTGTCGATTGACTTTGCCAATTGTGTCTTTCTTTGTAAGCGTTTCCAGCAAAGAAAATGCCGCATGAGAGATTATAGAGTATGGAGTACTGAGAATAAGTGCAATGCATCAGAATCTCCGACTCGGAGAATCCGGTAGTCCAATAGCACGATGTTATCCACTACTTCAACAAGCATGCCTCGCTTAAGGATTCGAACCGGGGAGGATCATACCACTAGACAATCAGACCCTGTAAAGTATGCAGGATCTAATCAAGCATTTACGATACACCACGCATAAGTTTCTTGTATAGTGAATGGACATGTTTGTTTAATATCTCTAATGGGATGAAACAGATATGCTCCTATGACAAAGCGGCCTCGCTGGGGAACTATAAGCAAACCTTAAAACGTGGTGCTGCGGGACTCCAACCCCCAAAAGTTCTTACCCCTCGTTACTTTGCAGGGTTGCAAACGGAGTGCTGACCTTGCATATAACCCTGGTTCTTGGCTTCAGCGGCGTTATTTCCGAATTTGACATGTTGCGAAACTTCTCGTTTGAGATGGAATCATCCTGTTTCTGGAATCATGTCATGTTCTTTAGTCTATATTGTGATTAGAAAACGATTGATACAGTCATATAGTACTCTCTGTCGTCCCAGCTTCAACAAGTTATCGTTGTTGCACAGTTTCTCCTTGTGCAGTGGATTTCTTTGTTTCTACTACCTTGTGATTAAGGTCCATAATGGCACCGCTCATCAACTACTTGTCCACCGAGGTTCTCGTCCTCGACAGTTCATCCAATGACATTCATGAACTAGGTCGCGTGCTTTGGTCTATCACAGTCGATCTCTACCACCACCGTGATGAGTGGACTTTGACGTGCTTGGCGGAAAAGCATGGCCGGTGGGAGAGCAGCTATCGACTTGTGAGCATCCAGAACTCAACTACCATTAGTCAGCTTCTTGGTGGGGAGAGACTCATTGAGCCACCGAAAGAAGTTGAGGATGGCGAGGGTGTTTTTGGTATTGCTGTTGCACACTCTAATGCTCCAGTTCCCCGGGTCGCAGGCCGAGTAAGTGATCTTCCGGACTTCTCCGAGGGCAGTCTAACAAATCACAGTCACCATTCATCTTGCAACTCTCCGAGGTTGCGGGCAGGCCCACAGCTCAGGTGTTGTTCTCTGGGAAGAAGAACACTGGACACGCACGGGTTCTTCTCAAGTCGTTCTACAGTCTTTGGGAAAACCATGGGTCATCTCTCTTGGAGAATGACTGCGCAGTGTGTGAGGTCAGCGGCCTCAGCTATGACGACGTTCGCATTTTGGAACTGGTCAACAGTGGCAGACTTCTCGAGCAGAAGGAGTGCATCCAAGATGTCGTTCTCCATCATGCCCGCCGAACACCCACGGGATACGCTGTGCGTGCCTGGGATGGCAATTTGACCTACAGTCAGCTCGATGACCACGCTACTCGGATCGCCACCATGCTCCGTTCTGCTGGTATCGTCGAGGGTGACTTTATTCCACACATAATGGAAAAGTCTTACTGGACCATCGTTGTGTTGCTGGCAACACTCAAGGCCGGCGCAGTCTTTGTGCCCATTGACCCCAAGTGTCCCGCTTCGAGGATCAACGCTATCTTCCTCCAAGTCTGGCCCAAGGTATACTTCTCAAACCTCGGGCCTCAGATGCGACGCAAGCTCAATCCCTCTGTCGCATGCATTGACAACTTTGAGGAGATTGTTCAGCAACAGCAGCCTGCTCCGCTGCCGCCGTCTCTTCCTGACGCAATTGCAACCTGCTTCTTCACCTCTGGCAGCACAGGAAAGCCAAAGGGCGCCATCCACGATCATGCTGCCATCTGCACTGGCGTTGTTGACCTTCTGGGCCCGTTCCACATGGACAATCAGACGAATTGCATGCACTTTGTGTCACCCAGCTTCGATGTCAGTGTTACCGAGATCTTTGCAACTCTGTATGCCGGCGGCTGTGTCTGTGTTCCTTCTGAACAGGGCAAGCTCAACGACTTGAACGGGCAGATGAGGGCTCTTGGAGTCACACATGCGTTTCTCACCCCCTCGGTTGCCGGCCAGGTGAAGCCCAGCGAAGTACCCACGCTGCAATACATCATGCTCGGCGGCGAGCCCCTGGGTAGAGCTACACTTGAGAGCCTCTGTCATGACGTTCATCTCGCCAACGTCTATGGCTGTACTGAGTCGGGGCTTTGGGACACTGCCTCGGACAGATTGACTCTCCACAGTAACCCAAGTAATATTGGGCATTCTACGGGACCGCGCATATGGATCGTGCACCCTAGCAACCCTGGCAATCTTCTCCCCTTCGGTACCGTCGGTGAGGTTATGGTTGAGAGTCACTGTTTGGCGCGCGGGTACGTTGGCGATAAGCCAGCTAAATCTGGGTTTGTCCCCGCGCCAGGCTGGAGACATCAGCTCTTCCCGGGGCTGGAGCACGGTCGGTTCTACCTGACGGGAGATCTGG
This sequence comes from Fusarium sp. NRRL 25184, assembly GCA_013755755.1. Taxonomy (NCBI): domain Eukaryota; kingdom Fungi; phylum Ascomycota; class Sordariomycetes; order Hypocreales; family Nectriaceae; genus Fusarium; species Fusarium sp. NRRL 25184. Next base: position 2,971 of record JABSSZ010000884.1, read on the forward strand.
GTTCGTATAACCCCGACGGCAGCATCGTGCTCCACGGTCGCAAGGACACTCAAGCCAAGATTCGGGGCCAGAGGATCGAGCTCGGTGAGATCGAACACCAGTATAAGGCGGTTCTGCCCTCTTCCCGCGTCGTGACTGAGGTTGTGAAGATTGATAGTCGCACCATGCTGGCTGCTTTTGTTGAGTCTTTAACCGCCGAGAACACTAGAGACATGGAAACTTCAGTTTGCATTGACTCTATGTCCATCCAGTCAGCTCAGGCCGCACGTGTCGCTGCCACACCAGCACTGTCGGCAGTGTTGCCTGCTTATATGGTTCCCGAGATGTACATTCCCATCAGCCATATCCCTCTTACCATGTCTGGCAAGACTGACCGGCGGAAGCTGAAGGAGCTGGCTCAAACCATCACAACAGCCCAACTGGAGATGATCAACGGCGTGGAGAAGAAAAAGGAGCAGCCTCGGAACGAACGCGAGCGATTGTTGCAGGCAGCTTGGGCAGCGGTCTTGCAGAGGAAGGCTTCTACAATTGGTATCCGCGACCATTTCTTCAAGATCGGAGGTGACTCTTTATCCGCCATGAAGGTTGTGGCTGCTGCGCGAAGCCGCCAGCTGATCATCACTGTTGGAGACATCCTGGGGAACCCAACCATTGCCTCGCTAGCAAAATGTCTCAGTTCGTCTTCAACCATCAGTTACGCGACAAAGGGAAGAAAGGGATTGATGGACAGAGAAGTTCAGGTAACAGTTACGTGTTTATAATCGAATGTTATGGTTTATAAAGTATATAGTACGAATAAATTAATATGTCTTTGTATTCCAACTACACAAGAGCTACCTCTTACTTCAACATGCAGCCATATCATACAGTAATACCTTCTATTAGCCTTTAATACTTGCCCTTCCTCCTTATAGCTGTTGGTTATTGTTGCTTAACTCTTATTACTCTGACACTACAGTATCAAATATCTTTGACTTGGTAGAGTTTAGTTACCCGAGGTTCTCAGCAGATCATTCTTGTATGGAATAAGGCCAAGGGCTTAAAGGGAACTTTAGCCCGAACACAAGCACAAAGGACAAATGCTCTCAGCACAAAACAACGACCTACTCAATTTAGTTTATTTACATATACCATGCAGACCTGCGAGTTGACTTTATCTCCTCTCTTGAAAACGAAGCCTACACTTGAGTCCCTTGGGTAGGGCATCCTGCGTCCCCCATTGGTCCATGGCTTGACCCGGTGCCTCCAAACGTGTGTCGTACATTGAATAAATACCGGCCACAAACATCTTAATCTGGAGGTTCGCAAAGGCTTTACCTAGACACAGTCTTGCGCCGTAGCCGAAAGGAACAAATGACCGTTCCAGTCTCAGAATCTCGTCAGGCGTGGCATCTAGCCAGCGTCGTGGGTTGTATTCAAGTGGGTTAAGCCAGACTTGGGGATCAAGATGTAAGGCGATGGTGGATGCAGACACAATGGTCTAGTATGGAAATGGATAAAAGTCAGAGATGAGTATATAAAGACAGCGTATTGTTTCTGAGTAAAGAGAGACTGGGGAGATTCATTAACTCACGTTCTGCGGGATAAAGATTTCGCCGTAGCGAGAGTCCTTGGCAAGGGCTCGTTCGGCTCGTCCGCTGGCTACTGGGTTGAGACGATAAGACTCCCGGATGCAAGCTTCGAGAATGGGAGCCTTGTTCAAAAGAGTCCAGTCGGGAAGACCATCCGAGTCTCGTGGGAGACCATCAAGCTCCTTCTGGACCATCGACTGCCAGTGCGGGTTTCGGCTTAGATGGTAGACGGCATACGTGAGAGCTACGGTGACTGTGGCTTGTCCGGCGTATAAGTTGTCAATAACCTCGCTTTCCAGGTAATTATCTGATAGGGAGCGGCCGTTGCGACGGATATGCTGGATCAATTGCACAATAGAGCGTTCATCTTCTGACTCTTTGGGATCCGACGTTGTCTGGTAAAGACGTTGCATGGCCCATGTATCGAGATCACTCTCAGCTGAAAAGTACTTTGTCGACTTGGTGTAGACCGCCATGGCCAGCTTGATGGCATTGAAGATGGGAGGGAGGTTGTACTTGACGGCTCCCCAAAGTTCGCTGTTCTTGAGCCTCGCCAGTAGGTCACGGTCATATTCGTCTCCTTGAAGTGCATGAGAGCAGTGGCGTGGCCCGAAAACCAACGCTGTGGTGTTGTCCCAGGCGTAGTGGTTGATAATCGGAAAGGTGTCCACAATTCTATCACCGCTGATGTTGATCTCTTCCTGGATGCGCATCATTGCGGCCAACACCCTATCGCGAAGAGGTTGCTGAATGTCCGGCTTATACACGGAAGTGGCCTGGAAGAAGGACGAGACTAGGCCCCTCTTCTGCCGATGGCCGTGATATTCCTTCTCAGCAAAGATTGCTCGTGCGTTGTGATAGATAAAGTTATCAAAGTAGTCACTCTTTGGGTTCCTTGTAGATGTGCCATACAAGTCTCGCATGGCGGTGACATCAGAGACGGAGACCTGGCCGGGTGCTATCAGAACAAAGGGGCCATATTGTCGGTGCCATTTGGCCACGGTTTGAGGACGCTGCCGCAATAGGTCAAAGAGCGTAACATAGTGATGAGAGATCCGGCATGGCCAAGGACCCGGAATATGTCGGTTTTTGATCATACGGTATAAGGAAAATATGAGCCCAGTTGCAAGAGCGAATAGAGTAAGAAGCAGAGGGCTTCTGACAAAGAAGGTCACCGATAGAAGGATGGGCATGTTGATGATCGGTTGCTCTTGAGTATGTTAAACTTGTTCTTGAGGCAGACTGAAGTTGATGATGGCCAAAGATCACGACATATAGCTCTCATCATACAGTATTTTCTCCTCCTATTGACTCTGCTAAGAGGTTACTTCCCGCGTGAACCATCCCAATTGGGATGGTTCGAGTATCAAGGAAGGTCTTAGAACGCCGGGGTTACAACGTATATCTCTGGACAGCTGACATTGCACAGCTCTTGGCTGATGACAATGCATTCTAGTCTAAGCTTATTATCATTGCCTTCTAGAATCACTTAGACACCACCAAAGTAAGCGTGGATGGATGTACATGTCAGGACCATGACGAAACAGCGATCTTGTGGCTTGCCCTGGTGCATCTAACCATTCATCTGGTGGGGAATCGGTGATCAGCGATTGGCCTAGTGTGCACATGTTACAAGACATTGTCAGCTCTCCAGTCTATTCTGCATCTAGCAAAGGTTTACATGTCTAGGCTGCAACAACATTTTCCTCCAGTAGAAACTCCCTCGCCGCTTTCTCGTATGTTACAAACTCTACCTGCGGTCCCCATGCCTTCAACCACTGAAGCATTCGCTCAATGGTTCCAGCAACATGAGCCATACCCGAGGTATCAGGATGCAAAACAAGGGGAAATACAAAGTCTCCAGGTCCACTTCCATCAGGCCCCCAATTCCAGAGCCAATTGAAACGGTCTTTCCACATCTTCTCTATAGCTTCAGCCGTAACGAATCCATGAGAGTTTGTCACGTTGGGGAGGAACTGCATCGGTGTCATGTCTTCCATGTACCAGTTGGCTGGTATCTCGACTACCGAAATTTGACGCGGCTGGGGTGAAGGTTTCATCCATGTGGAGGCTGGTGCGGAGTAGTCGACTGTAGCTAGGGGAAAGCCAGAGTCGAGGTAGTAGAGCTGAGCATCATGTCCGCTCAAGGAGGTGTCATACAGAAACCCCTTGCGCTCTAGCAGACCGATGGTTTCATGGCCGATCCGGTAAAGCGGAGCTCGAAACCCGACGGGCTTTTTACCTGTCAGGGACTCGGCGAGAGCAATACACTTGTCCAGAATGTCTTCTTCCTGCTGCGAGTTTAGTTGTGTACAGTCTTCGTGGCAATATCCGTGAAGTGCAATCTCGGCTCCCGAGTCGACGATAGCCTTGGTTTCAATAGGGAATGTCTCCATCGAATGACCGGGGATGAACCACGTCACCTTGTCGATTATGCCAGCACGGTCTAGAACCTTAAGAAGCCGGCCAACTCCGACACGGCCTGCAAAGATGCCTGTGGAGTAGTCGGAGAGGCAGTTTCGAGAGTGTTGTCCGGTGCCCATCCAACCTGACACGGCGTCGAAATCGACAGACACGAGAACTTTGGCACGCCGTTGAACTTCCGGTATTCCGCGTGGGATCTTTGCGAGAATCTGAGAGTGCTGTAGTTTGACATTGGGGGCCTGAAACGTGGTCGAGGCTTTAGGACTGTCGTCGACTGGGGCTATCTGCACTCGGGTATCTCCGAATTCGATTTCTTACGGAGTCAGTTGAACAAAGTTCGGACATTGTGTAGTGGTTGTTGCAGAATCCTTACCTTTTCCCATGGTAGTGCGATATCTCGGGCAATTAAGATCTAGGTCAGACTGGATAGAGACTAATAGGAGAATGTTGATACTCAAGCATTGGTGAGGAAGCAATCATATCACTTGTCTGAAGATCATTCTTCCTTTATATACTTATCAATTGGGAGTCATTTTGGAATACACTCTGATCCTCTGCGCTGTTTGGAGTGGTTTGCTACGCAATAAGATAACCGACATTGTGAACATACTGACCGAGGCTCGGACATGTTGGAGCAGGGCCCTTGCCGCAGAAGTTCCTTCGAAAACGGTCGATTAAAGCTGACAAATACCCTGAATCCCCCTGTCTGCACAATACAAGGGTCAAAGAACACGCCGACGCCCTTTTCTGGACGAAGGGCAACCGTCAGATCGATCACGGGGTCGTTTGAGTCAACCCATCTGCAATTATACAGGTCAAGATGAAGATCAACGACCAAGTTAGGATGGTCAAAAATAAGCTTTCCGCTCCGAGAACCCGGGCAGGGGTACATCAGACCACCACGATCTGCCACTAACTAGACTCAGCCTATGGACAATCTAGCGGCTAAACCTTGCAGACGATTGCTGACCTTGCATATGCTGGGGTTCAGTAGCATGGATTAGCGTCAAACTGCAGCTCCCTATGCCGAAGACTGACTCGAAACACTGTAAAAGAGGGTTCTCATGTCCTAAGCTCCTCAGTGTCACCCATTCTCTCCTTTCTTTATCGGCCCTTTCGTATAACCCTAGCCCCAGGCCTTCACCGACCCCGTTGCCCCAAGTCTAGCTATACAACATCAACATGTCTTTCAGCTTCTCCATAGAAAACGTTAGGGAGCAGTTCCCAGCACTGGTAAAACCCCAGATTTTCGGGGACAACGCTGGTGGTAGCCAGGTTCTCGGAACCGTCGCTAAAAGGTAACTAGACCATTTCAGTCTCACCGCTGTCACCATGCCTTGACTGACCTGAGACACAGTATCGCTGAGTATCTTATCAAGACCAACGTCCAGCTCGGCGCGAGTTACAAGACGTCAAAGCAATCAACCGCCATTTTCGACGATGCATACAAGGCTGCTGCTAAGTACGTCAATGCTAGCATTGATGAAATAGGTTGGTTTAGACTACAAGTCTGTCCCAGGAATAAATTCGGACTAACTAATCGTTCAGTGATTGGTGCCTCGACAACGCAGGTCTTGCGCAATCTCGCCGCAGCTCTCAAACTACAACCTGGGGACGAGCTGATCCTCTCCGAGATCGACCACGAGTCCAACATTGACCCTTGGCTTCATTATGCTGCCCTCGCCGGTGCGACACTCAAGTGGTGGACACCTTCTGACCGCAAAAACCCCAAGTTAGACCCCGCCACGTTACGAAGCCTCATGACGAACAAGACACGCCTAGTCGCCTGTACACACTGTAGCAATATTCTCGGTACGATAAATGACATCAAAGCCATTGCGGATGTTGTGCATGAGGTTCCTGGAGCCCTGCTGGCAGTGGATGGCGTCGCTTACGCGCCTCATAGAGCCGTTGACGTAAAGGAACTCGGAGCCGACTTTTATGCCTTTTCTTGGTACAAGGTAAGATGCCTTAGGCGAGATACAGACAAGGGAGTCGCATGGCTGACTACTGTTGGACGTGTTCTAGGTTTACGGCCCGCATATATCATTGCTGTACGGATCAAAGGCGGCTCAGGCTCAGCTCACATCACTAGGACACTACTTCAACCCTTCCGGAAGCCTAATGGACAAGCTGGAGTTGGCCGCAGCTAGCTACGAGCTGACACAGGCTATAATAGCGCTCACAGCGTACTTTGGCGAGAATCCCAAGCAAACGTGGGCTGTGATTGCAGAGCATGAAGAGAAGCTCCAGACACGACTGCTCGAGTACCTTGTATCAAAGCCTGGAATTACGGTGTATGGGGAGAAGGCGACCAAGAACTCAGTTCGTGTTCCCACGATAAGTTTCACCGTTGGGGGAAGGTCGTCACAGAGTGTCGTAGAGGCTGTTGAGGCAATCTCGCATGTTGGCATTCGATGGGGTCACTTCTTTTCCAAGAGATTGGCAGAGAAGGTTCTTGGTCTCAGTGATGACGGTGTTGTGCGCGTGAGCTTGGTTCATTATAATACAGGTATGTGTGCATCTTTGCATTTGAGTTGATCATGTTCCACGGGATCTGACAGATGCCACAGTGGAGGAAGTTGATCAGATTATTGCGGCTTTGGATAAGGTCCTGGGATCCAATGGAGCTATGGGTGTGATCAATGGCTTTCAGGGGAGAAACAAAGAAAACAAGGGCTCTTACAGTCTGTTAGAGACATCTGACTAAATGTTGGCTTTCTTCCTTATCGCCTAGACTTTGTATTTGAGGCATTGATACACATTACCTCCGATCTTGACATCTCAGCCACAACGTCAAAGTAACCCTACAAACGAGCCCGCGAGACGGGCGAAGTACACCGTGGATTGACTTTGTAGCCATTAGCAAGCCAATAGAAGCTTTGACGCAAGCCCCTAGGCTGTCAGTCATACTGCCATTGGAGCCAGGTGACATGTACCGGTAGATCAATCCTTCAAGATGAGGCTCAGCTACTGTCTGACTGACGTGGACAAGCTTCACTGGTCAAACGTACGAGGCTGAGCACCCGTCGGACCAAAAAAAAGGCCAAATAAAGTCGGTGATGTTCAACTTAATATAAGTATAGCTAACATGCTAACATGCTGCCTCTCACTTTCGTTAAAATCATGCCTTTTGAACTCTCTTTCATATGATCTCGGTGATAACATCATTGTAGGTGAGTACACCCATATGACGTTTCGTAGCTTACAGTATCTTATATAGGTATCTAGATCTCTTGCGTTTCGCCAAATCTAGAAACTGTGCATCCATCAACTGATACCTTGCCATCAGTCCTTGGTCCATCAGCTAGAAGGAAATACTCCGGCACAGCGTCTCTCCATGAAATACAGAATTATGGTCTGTAGGCGCCGACGCCCAATTGCACTGCGTGGAAGCCACAGCAGCGAAAGGCTGGCAAGGTTCATAAGTTGGAGGAATGCATCAAGAAGTGTGAGGCATACTGTTACCTCGGGCTATTTATTAGTAAAGTAATACATGATTTCGAGTATTGTTCCTTAAACAGGTTGGTAAATCCTGATATGTACAGTCTGTCTACTCTTCTCTACAGTACTGATATACAATGTCTTATTGGCTAATACCGACCTACCTGAGCTTGTAACAGTCAATCAAATAAAATTTCAGCCCAACGTCACACCTGCAAATAATACATACAGCTAACTCATAAGTAGTAGCACTTGCAACGGTCAGCTGAGCCATGAATCGAATGGACGGGTGACTAGTCCCATCTACGTCACCATCAACCAAGCCACCCACCAGATTAGGTTTTATTGAAACATACCCATTCCTCAAGAAGGAAATTTAGCTGGAAAAGCTCGGCGATTTTGAGAGACGTCGGAGGCGGCGTAGCACTCAGCTTCGGCCTTTAAAAAAGACCGAAATCCGAGCCTCGGTCCCGGGTAGCCGGAACGCAAGAAAACATGTCATGGCAGGGGTTATATAAGGCCAGGCCACGTACAGTGGATTTTGTTCTAGAAACGCTCTCACAGGAGATAATTTACCTCAAATCATTTTCTTTTCTTTGAAAACAAGCTTCGAGCTAATGCGCCAGCGGCAAGGATTTGCTGACTTTGCATGTGGAAAGTCCGCGAGGGGGTAAGTGAAAGAAAGAGAGAGAAAATGCGCCGAATTTGACGTGCGCTTTTGGTAATAAGCGGGTTCGGCACATCCTTTGATCCCTGCTTTTATAACCTATCAGAAGCGGGATACGCTGGAAGCTGGGGCTAGTAGGGGGCGGGTGTGAGCGGGCCAAGTCGGGCCCGGGCTTCTGCTAAATCCCGTAACTAGTTAGTAGACTACAGTAGTTATCCCGATGCGGCCCGGCCCTCACGGCACGTGCATTTGTCCACTAGGAAGACACGGTTAGTCTTGTGATTGGATTGTCGGTGTGTACTAAGATCACGCCAACAGATGCACGAGTCGTGAATGCCGTGAGTTGACATCAATATGGCACTACGCCGCACGTACTCGGTGAAGATGTCTTCAAACTAAGTTAGCTTTGTTGTCTACCTGCAAAGACAGGGAGGGTCCTTGTTATGATTTGCTTATTTTAGACCTCCCGTCAGCCCGGGGAACCTGGTACCTTGATGCTGCCCCGGAACTGGATTGACTTAGCTTCCGGCACTACCGCTCTAAAGATTTCACGTTGGCGGGTGCTTTATTTCCACTGGCCAATTTCTCTCACATCGGATGTTTTCCTACTCTATTGTTATTCCGTGCTGACATAGATTGAATGGATGATGATTATGGGATCGAAAAGCTCCAGGGTAATTGTTTTCTGGTATCAGGGCATAGTCCAGTCCAAGGCGACTGTGACGGAAAAAACAGCAACGAGTTGTAAGACTGTTTAGTATAGCAATTAAAATTAAGCTTAGATTAGTAGGGGTGATATCTCACAGAGAAATGCTAATTGACGTGGTTTGCATGCAACTTAGTTAGGCGAGATAATGTTTCACTGGATGGAACGCTGCATTATGATTGTAAAATATGTGATGGGAAAACGACTTTTGCTGATAATCGTAAAATATCATGCCTGGTATTGATTGACTGTCTTAAGTTTATTTATGCATATGAACGGAGGTGATATATTCGAACGTCCCCTCCCTTAGATGTCAAGTCAGCAAACTTGAGCACCATGTTTCAGCAACCGCTCCACAATTTCATTGTTCCCCCTCTGCGATGCCCTGAAAAGAGGTGTACATCCTTCCGGATCACGGGAATGAACATCGGCCCCGTTCTCCAGAAGCAAAGCCACTATAGCTGTATGGTTGTTGCGCGTCGCGTAGTGTATGGGACTGTATCCTGCTGCATCCGCGTCGTTGACGTTGGCGCCGTAGGTAATGAGCGTCTTTACGACTTTCAAATGGCCCATGGCCGATGCTATGTGTAGTGGTGATCCCGGATTTGTGCCTTGCTGAGACCCGTCAGTTATCTGCTTCTTTTGACCTTTCAGGTTGAAAGATGAAGAAAAAATAAAAGGAAGGAAACCGAAGGAGGGAACTAAATGGATAAACTCACAATCCCGAAATTGTCTTTTGGACATGCCGGTACAACGTGTTGTGTCATCGTCGAACAGAGGATTGCGCTTGAATCTTGTATACTTAAGCTGCTTGAGCTGCCAGGCCTCAAATTTGTAAAGAGAGTTGATGGGTATAAATTCACATCGTGACCACCGTATACAGTGTCCTCTGATGACATCGGGCTATGCCATAGCTGTGGACTTGTCTGCAACGCTGATGAAGGCGCTGACGTTGTGTGGCTATAATCCTCAGCCGCGTTCTCCAGTGGCGTAGTAGTCTGCATTAATTGTACAGCCCCATGGAGCGGCTCAGCAGAGCCATTCATAGATGCAATGTCCTGTAAACATATGTGGAATGACGTTAGAAACAACATGTTCGTTCCTGATATGGTGCAGATCGGTGGGCTGTGAGGGTACCACTTACGGAGCTTGGCCGTACTCTGATCGTTTGTTGTTGCGTTGAAGATGGGAAAGCTGATGTAGGTTGGTGACCAACAGCCGCGTTTGGCGCTTGCCTAGCCCCTTGGTAACTGCCTGTTAGCGTTGTAAAGGACTGTGATAATGGCGATAAGCATGGAGTCTTGGTGACGGATTGGTTTACCTGCATGTATACGCGATTTTCGTTTGGCGAGGCGGTTTTGTGTCTTTCTCCGTTCAGCAGGATCGATCGTGATTGAGTTCAACAACGAGTCCATGATTGATTCGGTTACATACATTAATTAATTCGTGAGGGTTGCGAATATTATCAAGAAGAGTCGTTGGTTGTTAGGCTGGATTGAATTGAGTTAAGATCAGATTGCGCGGGGGCAGGGGGGTAGGGGGTCCGAGCACTGTCTGTAAGCTGAAGGGCACGAATGCTAAGCTAGCTCGGGGATGCCGCGTAGTGAGTGGAGTGGATCAGCTCGTAAGTGCCGATGGCGCGCCTCTATGGCGAAATAAACTACTGTATAGTGTATAGCTTAGTTTTGCCCTTGTTTCCGTACGTGCGTGCCCTTTTGTTAGGTTTCCCAGGGTCTTACGGGGTGTAGGGGCAGCAGACGCGCGTCTGATGCGAGCTCTAGTCCCTTGTCTCGCTCCCAATTCTTGACCGACTCGAGTGGGGAACGATGCTTTATGGACCGGCCAGTCCGCCTCCAACGGAGCCTTGACTTACCGAAACTGCCACAACATTTAACTTCTGTTTCAAGACATATTAATATCGCTATACAACATAGATCCAGCGGCTTCTCCATACTCAACTCATTCGATCACCTATAACTCAACAGCTAAGCCCTATCAGCTATACTAAGAGGTTAGGCTATATTTAGACAATGGCTATGTCGGGTTGCATCAACGACAACTCTTTTGGCCCGGTTGTAGAGGGTTGTCGTGGTGGCTTTGACTTCACTTTTCGCTTCCAGAGACTCATGCTTGGCATCGTCCCGGCGGCCATTTTTATTCCGATAGCACTCATTCGCGTCGCATTTCTCGCCTTCAGACCACGCATCGTAGGCGGCAAAGTCCAACAATTCACAAAATTGGTACAAAGTTCTTTATCTCACTTGTGTCTCTCCGCTGACTGGTGAAATACTAGTCATTCATCGCGGTAACCACCGCTCTCCAGCTTGTTCTCCTCATCTTATCCGCTACATCGAATGATGAAGCCGTGGACGTATTTGCCGTGGCGGCTTCTGCATTAGGGTTCGTCGAGTGGCTTGTCATACTCGCTGTCTCCTACGCTGAACACTCGAGAGCACCAAGACCGTCGTCTATCTTGACCATGTACTTGCTGCTACAGATCTTGTTCGGTGTAGCTCAGTCACGCTCCTACTGGCTCATGGCGGGTTCTTTCCGAGTCACGAGGTACGCTGGTGTCTTTACAGCCACGCTTCCTTTCAAGGTCATCGTCCTACTCCTTGAGCTGCAGAGCAAAGCACGCTGGATGAAATGGAGCAAAGAGGATCATAGCCCTGAGGAGACAAGCAGTCTGTTCAATCTCGGTGTTTACTTGTGGTTGATTCGCATCTTCCGCAATGGATTCAAGAAAATTCTGTCAATCAAAGAGGATCTGTATATTCTTGACCCCGAGATGCAGTCAAAGCTCCTCCTGGACAAACTGACCACCCAGTTTGCCAAGTCCTCAGCTGATGTTGGCAAACGATTCCGACTGGCAAAAGCACTCGCCAGGGCCCTCATTGTACCTCTTCTCTTGCCAGTGGTACCGCGCCTCGCCATGATTGGTTTCCAGTATAGTCAGCCTTTCTTCATCCATGCTCTCCTCGAATACCTCATACACAAGGATGTGCCCAAGGACCATGGATATGGTCTCATTGGCGCTGCTGCAATCATTTACGCAGGTATTGCTGTTTCGGATGCCCTCTTCTGGTATTTCCACCAACGAGCTCTATATATGGCTCGTGGCTGTTTGGCCGCCTATGTCTACAGATCAACTATTGAGGGTAAGATGACAGATATTGGCGACGCAGCCGTATTGACAGTTATGAGCACTGACGTTGAGCGCATTCTCTACGGCTTCCATGGCCTCCATGACTTTTGGGCCAATATCATCGAGATTGGACTCGGGTGCTTTCTTCTCGAACGAGAACTAGGCCTAGCCTTTATCTCCCCTATTGTAGTCATCCTCCTCTGTGTTTTAGCCACCTCTGTCATCGCCTGGCTGGTTGGAGAGAGGCAATCTCGTTGGATGGCTCTGATTGAGAGCCGTGTAGGACTAACGTCCAGCATTATCTCCAACATCAAAAGCCTCCGCATCTCAGGTATCACGACCCCTGTTCGTGACCTTGTTCAAAAGATGCGAGAGCAAGAGCTGAATATCGGTAACAAGTTTCGCTGGCTACTGATTCTCACTGCTACTACCGCTTTTGTCCCGGCTGCCATGTCTCCCGTCGTCGCATTTGCATTTACCAACGAGCAGCTGGATACTCTCAAGATCTTTGTATCCTTCTCGTTCATTTTGCTACTCACTAACCCGCTGGGATCAATGTTTCAATCCGTACCAGCAGTGATTGCTGCTTTTGTGTGTCTGGAGCGCATTCAGAAGTTCCTCGAAATGGAGCCTCGTGCCGACTATCGGAAGTCTTCTCTGTCTCTCCCGCCTGCAGAAGGTGGCCTGCCTAGGCAGCATGATGAGAAGGTGCCAATGGACCGAAACCAAACTGATTCAAAGCCCCGGATCTCAGTCATCGACGGTAGCTTTGGGTGGACATCAGAGAAAATGACACTCAGCAACATCTCGGTCGACATCCCAGTCGGGAAGCTGACGCTCATCGTTGGCCCAGTGGCATCTGGCAAGTCCACCTTCTGCAAGGCTCTTCTAGGCGAGGTCCCGTTCAGCAGCGGAGAAGTCATCTTACCTTGGACCCAAGCCGCGATAGGCTACTGCGAGCAGACGCCCTTCTTAAAGAATGGCTCCATACGAGACAGTATCATTTGGTATTCTGTATACAACCAGAAGAGATATGACGAGGTCCTTGACGCATGCTTGCTCCGAACTGATCTTGACATCCTTCCAGAGGGAGACGCGACGACCATTGGCAGCAACGGAATCATGCTCAGTGGCGGCCAGAAGCAACGTGTCTCGCTAGCCAGAGCCCTGTATCTTGCAACCGACTTCCTCCTCATTGATGACATTTTGAGCGGCTTGGACAACTCCACAGGAAGCGAAGTCTTTCGACGTGTTTTCGGTCCCGATGGCCTTCTGCGTCGTCGTGGCGCAACAGCGATTTTGTGCACACACGCCGTCCGTTATTTGCCGCTAGCAGACCATATCATTGCACTTGAGGCTGATGGTACGGTCAGCGAACAGGGCTCATTCGAGAAGCTCGCAGAGAATGGGAAGTACGTTCAGAGCCTCAGTGTTTCTATCGCCGATGACGCCTTGGAGACCGGAGGGGCGACTCCTGTTGAGGAGCCTGTTGCAACCACGATGCCTGTCCCTCTAGCGGCTCAGCCCGTGGCCACTATCGCCAATCTTGAGGCCGAATCGCGGGCAACGGGCGATGCTAAGGTCTATCGCCACTACTATCGCAGCGTCAGTGGCTGGGCTAGCTTGACGTGTATAGTCACCGGTATTCTCTACGCAGTCGGTCGTAACTTTCCCTCCATTTGGATGGGCTGGTGGGGATCTGATTCATTCCACATGTCACCTTCATTCTACATCGGCATCATGGGCTTGTTCAGGGGTCTTCAAGTTGTCGCTCTTTTTCTGTGTGCTACTGCCGTAGTCATCTTCATGACCACGCAATCTGGCAGCCAACTGCACCGTGCTATTCTTGACACCCTTATCAACGCACCGCTCAGGTTCTTTACGACTACCGACTTTGGTGCCGTGACAAACCTGTTTTCCCAGGACATGACCCTGATAGACGGAGAGCTCCCTATATCTCTGCTCAACACAGTGATTCAGGGCTTTGACGTCTTGACTATGGCAGTCGTTGTTGCTGTCGGCACGCCGTGGCTGGCTATTGCTTACCCGTTCGTGTTCACCGTCATCTATATGCTGCAGATGTTCTATCTTCGAACCTCTAGACAACTACGTCTACTAGATCTTGAGGCCAAGAGCCCCTTATAGTAAGTTTTCTTCCATGATTACGAAGGATATCTCTAGTTCTAACGCCAAAAAGTGACCACTTTCTTGATACTATCAGGGGCATCGCCACAATCCGCGCTCTCAAATTGAGTGACAAGGAGATCTTTCTCAACCAGGATCTGTTGGATACCTCACAGAGGCCCGCCTATCTTTTGGCCATGTCCCAACGATTTCTAGCCTCATCCTTGAATCTGATGGTCATGGTTCTGGCCGTTGGAGTTGTGACCCTGGCGACACAGCTTAGAACCAACTCAGGCTTCGCTGGCTCTTCATTGGTCACATTGATGACCTGGGGAGAGTCCATTTCCAGTCTTATACAGTACTACACACAGGTAGAAATCTCTATCGGTGCAGTGTCGCGTCTGAAAGCGTTTGCCGAGAATGTGGCGTCTGAGAATCTGGATGGTGAGGACCTCGAGCCGCCCGAGGAGTGGCCCGCTCAGGGCAACATCGAGATCAGGGGCATCTCGGCTACATACAAGTGAGTGTTGATCAATACCATTCAGTAGTATGTATGACTAACTACATGAAGGAACGAAGATGACACTTCTTCCTCAGACAGCGAGAACACATCGCCGAACCTCGCATTGGAAGACATCACCATCTCTGTCAAGCCTGGGCAGAAGGTGGCCTTATGTGGCCGAACCGGCAGGTATGTTCCTTCGCTATCGTCTGACGTAAAGAGAGGAAATGCTCAAATATTCCAGCGGCAAGTCCTCTATAATTCTGCTTCTGCTCCGTCTTCTCGATCCACTCTCCAACCAGTCTGAGAACATCGAGATAGATGGGGTGCCCTACAACCGCATAGACCGTTCAGTCCTTCGTAATCGTATCATCGCGGTGCCTCAAGACCCTGTCTTTCTACCAGACGGCAGCAGTATCAAGGAGAACCTGGACCCCTTCAATCTGGCTTCGGATACGGAATGTCTTGCAGTACTCGAAGATGTTCGGCTGGCGAAATTTGCCAACGATCGTGGCACAATCCACACAGCCATGAGAGCTGACGAGCTGAGTGCTGGGCAGAAACAGCTCTTTAGTCTGGGTCGCGCTGTTCTACGCCGTAGAGTTAAACGACGTCTCAGTCCCAATGCTGGAGGTGTCCTTCTGCTGGATGAAGTCAGCTCTAGCGTGGACAGTGCAACCGACAATCTTGTGCAAGAGATCATTACAGAAGAATTCTCCGACTGTACCATTGTAATGGTATCGCACAGGCTGAATATAGTTGTAGAATATTTTGACTCTGTAGTAATCCTAGATCGAGGCCGAGTTGTGGAGACTGGCTGTCCACTGAAGTTGGTTAGGAATGATGGCAGCTGGTTTAATAAGCTATGGTCGATTGAGAAGAAAGATGACGAATAAGATAGGCACTTGGATCAATGCTACCGATAATCATTACAAATACATTACTAAACCTGCTACTAAAGCTAATATCCTAGTATTTCTAAAATCTAAGATAATTTAA
>JABSSZ010000885.1:0-52884 GCA_013755755.1 Fusarium sp. NRRL 25184
ACCCCCCTTCCTCCTTCCCTCTGTGCCCCCCAAACCCAAAGGCCAGAAAAATATTTCAGATTCCGCTACAAGTCGCCATCTCTCCCTCCCTTTCTCTTCTCCATCACAACATCAAACACCTGTGTCTCCGCGCAACGCACCGTCGTCTGTCTAATCTCAACCTCGTTTCTAGGGCACGAAGCTACCCTGATCAAACTCCTCCTTATTGCACCAGAGTTCAACCTGTTCAACTCGCAGCCATCGTTTTCGAACGCTCCTCCACCACAGGTCCAAGTTCGAACGTCATAATCAATCTAACCACCAACCTCATCCACCTACCGCCATCATGTCTGCCGCCAACACTACTACCACCACCACCAACAACATGGATGCTGCCGTTAATGACGTCGCAAACACTCTGAGCAATACCTCACTCAACAAGCCTGCCGATGATAAGACGGCCGCCAACGAGGCCGCCTCGGCCAGCGCTGCTGAGGGCCGTCGCCTCTACATTGGCAACCTGGCCTATGCGACAACTGAGGGGGAGTTGAAGGACTTCTTCAAGAGCTATCTTGTGTAAGTTCTGTCTTCTCTTCATCATCATCTTCCTATCTAGCTTCTTTTATCTTGGCGTCGCCTTCTGTGTTTCATGCGATGAGCGGCTGGCTGGAGACACGTGTCTTCGCCATCGCGATGGGCGCCTTCCTTAGCCATCATATGACGACAAAGGATGGGCAGGCACGCATGAAGCCCCTTCCCAATCATCAAGTCTTGCACTGGAAATGGGTGGCTACTGTCCTTACCTGTCGTGGCTCGGAATAGTAGCTATTGATTCCACTGCCTCGTTATTATATCCGTCACCCCAATCACTCCATCATTGATACACCTTCAGAAGTACTAACATTCTTGCCACTAGTGAGTCTGTCTCGATTCCTAAGAACCCCCGCACCGACCGCCCTGTCGGCTACGCCTTTGTCGACCTTTCCACTCCCACTGAGGCTGAGCGTGCCATCGAGGAGCTCTCTGGCAAGGAGATCCTTGAGCGCAAGGTTTCCGTTCAGCTTGCTCGCAAGCCTGAGCCCGCTGGCGAGAAGTCAGAGGGTGCTAACGGTGAGGGTTCTGGTGCGGAGGGCTCTCGTCGTCGAGCTTCGGGACGTGGCCGCGGTCGCGGCCGTGGTCGTGGAGGCCGCACTGCCCGCGCTGGCCGTGTGAGTCATTCTCCAGTTCTATGATCGACGAGTATTGTACTGACCATGTCATAGGAGGGTGCTGAGAAGAAGGAGGGAGAGACTACTGAGGCTGTTGCCGCTACTGAAGATGCTGCTCCCGCAGCTGCGGCTCCTGCTACCGCTGAGGTTTTACCATTGACCGACATCACAAACAAGATCAACACTGACGCGAACACCAAGACTAAGAATCAAGCTCGCCCCCAGCGTGAGCGCCGTGAGCGGGGCCCTCCTGCTGATGGAATTCCTTCCAAGACTAAGGTCATGGTTGCCAACCTGCCTTACGACCTGACTGAGGATAAGGTGAGAACAACTGACCTATCTCGTTTTCGATACAGGTTTCTAACACTGTAACAGCTTATTGAGCTTTTCAAGGCTTATGAGCCTTCTTCCGCCAAGATTGCTCTCCGACCCATCCCCCGATTCATGATCAAGAAGCTTCAGGCTCGTGGCGAGGCTCGCAAGGGCCGTGGCTTTGGATTTGTCACTCTGGCTTCCGAGGAACTCCAGCAGAAGGCTGTTAACGAGATGAACGGAAAGGAGATTGAGGGCCGTGAGATCGCCGTCAAGGTTGCTATTGACAGCCCTGACAAGACCGATGAGGAACAGCACGAGGGTGATGCTACTAACGGCCAGAAGGATGTTGCCCCTGCTGCTGAGGCTACTCCTGCTGCCGCGCCCGCCCCTGCTGCAGGTGCTGAGGCTGCTGCTACTCCTGCTACTGCCCCAGCTCCCGCTGCCACCAAGACTGAGGCTACCCCCGCCTCTACCACTCCTGCCACTACTGCTTAAGTTATGGCTTGGCACGAATTTCACGGGCATGAACTGGGTATGCCACGATGATAACACTTACGATTTGGTACGCGATTTTCACGAATTTTTCTTACGGTAGATTCTCGCTACAACGATGAAAAGAAAGAATGAGGTATTCGACCTTGCCGGGATCTTGGGGACGTAAGCGAGAGCGAATCGAGCTCTCATGAATCTCGGGTGGTGTTTACTTATCAGCCTTTATCACTTTTCTCATCAAACACTTAATATTTCCATGATCGGGACACAAAAAAAGCTCACAGGCCCTCTGTTATCTTGTATTTGTATCACTTTTTCTCCGTCACCCTTCTGCGGATTGTACACTAGTTTACACCGGAGGCGGCAGGGGAGAGAGAAAAGTTTAGCGGTATTATAAAGGGCGTTTTGATGAAGATGAACGGGCCTACGTGATCCCAGTCGCTTGAATGTATGTTGTATATTGCTGTGATGGTGAAGGTATGTGAATTCGTCGTAATGCTTTGTGCCTGACATGATGCTAGGGACAAGACGAGTTGATAGTAGAGTTTATCCTTCAGGATTGTGGGGATGCGTGGGAAGAGGCGTCATCGCTTTGGATTACATGGTGATAACGGCATATGTCGATTTACCTAATGCATCAACGCTGTTTTGGACCATTTGCATGCAGAAGATTGTGTGTGCTGCAAATAAATCAGTTGAAACTTTTATGGTGAACCGTACAGACTGATGCTAGACAATACAAAAGCTCACGTGGCTAAGAGCGGACATTTTGGGTTCTAGAACTGGTGCTTAATGTTGTCTTGATAGAGTGTAGCGAACGTAGTGGATAAAAATGCCCCGCCAACCTTAGCCCCTTAACTAAATGGCTGGGAGCAGTTGGGGCACAGGGCACCTCATGGCAACGAGCGGGAGGAGCTGGCCCCATGCTCCAGTGCATCGAGCAACTAGTCTTGGGCGCTGAGTGGTGTAAATGCAAAGGCAAGGTACCCTATGGCACTAGCGCCCTCAGATGTCTGTCTCCCTTCATTCTGTTTCCATTTTCAGGTGTTTCCAACTCATCATAAAGATCCATTGCACGTACTATATCGTGCCCAACAAACACAGCTCAGCATATAATCGACGCTTCAATATCTCATACCATCACTGAACCTCTTAAGATGGCATCCAAGGGCATGTGGGAGGTCGATCCCGAGACTCGGTCCAAGGTTCGTCCACCATTCATCCCCTTTCCTACTCATCTAATCTCTCCCCAATCGTTTCTGTGCTTTGCGCTGCAGTCACACATGCTGACGCCGATACTGTCGATAGCTGGCCACCCTCCAGAAGGAATCAAAGAATAATATCTGCTGCGATTGCAATGCGCCCTCTCCCCAGTGGGCGTCTCCCAAGTTTGGCATCTTCATCTGCCTCTCGTGCGCTGGTGTGCATCGAGGACTTGGAGTCCACATTTCCTTTGTCAGGAGTATTTCGATGGACGCCTTCAAGTCGAGCGAAATCGAACGAATGCGACTGGGTGGCAACGAGGGATGGAGGAACTTCTTCGAAGAGCATGAGCAAACTAAGATGATGGGTACAACATGGGAAGACTCGACTATTGCAGAGCGATACAGTGGTGAAGTCGGTGAGGAGTGGAAGGAGAGACTGAGCTGCAAGGTCGAGGGTCGCGAATATGTCCCTGGTGCGAAGAAGCCTGTGTCTGCGCCCACGAAACCCGCGTCGCGAACAGGAACTCCCATGAGTGGTAGCTCGCGCCGCAATGAGAGTCCTGCAGCGGGGTCAGGAGGCGGAGGCGGAGGCAAGGTCAAGGTGGACGACCAGTATTTCTCAAGACTTGGAGCCGATAACGCTGCACGACCGGAACATCTGCCACCCAGCCAGGGAGGAAAATATGCTGGATTTGGAAGTACTCCTGCGCCCAATTCTTCGGACAACGACCTCAACTTTGGTGATATACAGAAGGACGCTGTCGCGACTCTGACTAGGGGATTCGGCTGGTTCACGTCAACAGTCTCAAAGACGGCCAAGACTGTGAATGATGGCTACATTCAGCCCACTGCTAAGCAGGTATGTCACTTCTTCTTCTTCCAGGCCATTCTGCCTATCTTGGAGTCTTATCTAACACATCACAGTTTGCTGAAGGCGACTTTGCTAAGCAAGCTCAACTGACCGCGTCCGCTTTCGCAAAGCAGGCCCAAGCAGCGGGCAAGAATGCACAGGAGGGTTTCACCAGATTTGTGGAAGGTCCTGAGAACCAGAAAAGTCGAGAAGCTCCCCTAGATGAGAGCAAGAAGAGCTTTTGGGATGAGTTCTCAAACCTGGCTGATCAAAGACAACCCGCCAACAACTCAATCGGGACAAGTGCCATGGGAATGGGTAAGAAGAGCACGGCGGCTCCTCCACCAAAGAAACAGGATGATGCATGGGACGATTGGTGAGCGCCGGTGTAGTCTTGGCTGTTTCGAAGGATGATTTATTGGCAATCTAAGGTACCTAGTTGGAGCATTGGAGTATAGGCGTGCCTGTTAAATGAACCAGTCTCTTTACAAAAAACTCAACTTCTCTCGGATCGCTTCAGCGTCCAAACAGAATTGCCAGTAAACGCTTGCTACTTCTAATGCTGAACTACCTGAGTAGGTAGTCACTCACGACAACAAATTCTTGAGTCCCAATCCGTCTGTGAGCTGTCGCTGATATGAAAAAGCAATACTGTGGCCGCACTCGGGCTCTGTCCTGGGATCCCCTTTTCTGTCTAGGTATCTATTCACATATATAAGTGAAACTAAGGGTGCACTGTCAAGATAATACAATAACAGTGTTTTCGAATACAACGTAATATCAGGCGTCATGCACTACGCCCAAAAACACACAAGAACCTTAATATGAAGTCTCAACAGATCACACAGTTACTGCCCTGAACCTTAAGATTCAACAAAACAAGTGGCTTCAATCCACAAGCATAAAGAGGATGTTTCCCATATGGCACTCGACTGCCTGGCCATTTGTATACCCTTGGCCAGCGTCCACTCGCATCTATTATGGCGTCCAACCCGTCAACGCTCCTCTGGGGCGGTCGCTTCACAGGTCGGTACTGCTCTGTCCACTGTTGCGACGCATGCTGACCTGGTCACCATCAAGAGAACATGAACGACCTCATGGTTACGTTCAACGAGTCGCTCCCCTTCGACAAGGAGTTGCACGAGGCTGATGTCAGGGGCTCCATCACCTTTGCCAAGGCACTGCGGCAGCTCGACCTACTCACCGACCACGAGCTCGGTGAAATCACCACCGGCCTCGAGGCTGTCGAGAAGGAATGGGCTGACGGGAAATTTATCATCCATCCTACTGTTGATGAGGACATTCACACTGCCAACGAGCGTCGTCTAGCTGAGCTCATCGGCCCGACCATCGCTGGAAAGCTTCACACTGGCCGCTCCCGCAACGAACAGATCGCTACCGACCTGCGCCTCTGGGTGCGAGCCCAGCTCGATGATCTCTCCGACCAACTGCGAGCCGCTCTGGCCGTTTGCTCTGCCCGCGCTAAGGCTGAAATAGATGTACTGATGCCTGGCTACACTCACTTCCAACGCGCCCAGCCTGTCCGCTTTTCCCACTGGTTACTCTCGCACGGCACCCACCTTATGGGCGACCTGCAACGGCTTCACGGAGTCCGCGACCGCACCAATTGTTGTCCCCTCGGTGTTGGTGCCCTGGCAGGGAACCCTTTTGGCATCGACCGCAACTTTCTCACCAGGGATCTAGGTTTCTCCTCTGTCCACCCCAATAGCTTGGCGGCGGTTGGGGATCGGGACTTCGTCGCCGAGATCCTGCAGTGGTCGAGCCTACTGATGGTGCACCTTAGCCGCCTTAGTGAAGACTTGATTATCTATTCAACAGCCGAGTTTAGTTTCGTTCGCGTTGCCGATGCCTATAGCACCGGTAGTAGTTTGATGCCTCAGAAGAAGAACCCCGATAGCCTCGAGCTGATCCGAGGAAAAGCTGGCAGGGTTATGGGCCAGGTTCGTCGCTTTTTAGCCTCTAGTTAAAGGTTCGAAAGGGCTGTGACCTGAGCTAACTAATTGTCGACAGGCGTCGGGCTTCCTTTCCACCCTCAAGAGCCTTCCGACGGCGTATAACAAGGACATACAGGAGTCAGTGGAGTCCCTCCTCGACTGCGTCAAGACGGTTTCACACTGCCTGCGAATCACCGCCGGCGTCCTAGGCACGCTGAAAATTGACTCCGAGAAGATGAAGGCAGCCCTAACAGCCGACATGCTCGCCACTGATGTCGCCGACTATCTAGTTGTGAAAGGCGTGCCCTTTCGGCAGACGCACCACATCGCCGGCGCCGTTGTGCGCAAGGCAGAGGAGAAGGGTGTCTCCATCGCCGAACTCGAGCTGCCCGACCTTAAGCAGATCTCGCCTCAGTTCGAGGCTGACATTGTCCACGTCTTCGACTTCGAGAGGAGCGTTGAGAGGAGGACTGCCCAGGGGGGCACGAGCCGGAGCTCAGTACTAGGCCAAATCTCCGCTATCGAGGCCTACCTTGCCGGTAATTAAACCAGACGGCCGACCAAAGCTAAGTCCGCTCTGGATAATCAAGTTGGTTTGTCCGTCGTGTCTGGCTCAAGGTACAAATATATAGTACGTCCACCGCCACCCAGCG
Source organism: Fusarium sp. NRRL 25184 (assembly GCA_013755755.1). Lineage (NCBI taxonomy): Eukaryota > Fungi > Ascomycota > Sordariomycetes > Hypocreales > Nectriaceae > Fusarium > Fusarium sp. NRRL 25184. The sequence goes on from JABSSZ010000885.1 coordinate 6,658, forward strand.
ACGAGATATGTTAGAGCCAGAGGATCGTTGGGAGGATTAATGGGGCATGGCCACAAGAGCAGCACCTATTTTTAATCTAATCGTTAATCCAGTGGTCCCTTGTACTTGGCTTTAATTTAACCATTGGCGTGTTATGCGCATGCTGCCTGTCTTCTCTTTAACGGGGCGGCCCGAGCCTTGTTAGTAGGTAGCTTAATACGAGTGACCCGCCCCCAAAGAACAAAACATCAAGTCTTGAATACCTTAGAGAAGTAAGATCGGCCATTAATGTTCTACAGTCTGTTGTATCTACCTTGGCACCACTGAACGGCGTATCCAAGAGCTAATTTTGCCCATAGGCATCACCAATAACCACACCCGACAATTCCTCGCTTCCGAATCTGTTTTGCGGCATGCCTGAGCAGTTGTGGCTTTGTCCTGAGCAGAGGTGATCAGAAATGTGATCAAAGCCTGGCCAAGGCATATAATTTCCAGGCCACTAAAAATGTCCAAGTTGTTCTTGTCAGTAAGAGAAAAACTCAATGCGTCAGCGCGACAACCCATTGCTTGTTCTTGATAAGCATAGGGCAGGCTTCGTGACGTTGGGTGCCAATAAGTTTATATTAATCTACCAAGATCTATGAAAGAGGTTATATAGCAACAGATTGTAGAAAAGATCACCTGTTGAATGTGTTGACCAACAGACACGTCTCGACTTGTGATCTCCTGACGAAAGATCGGCTTGTCTGCCCCAGCTTACCCAACAACAAGAAGGAAGATAATGGCCGTCTGGTAGAGTGTCCTTGCGTGCTGCCGTACAATTTCTCCCAATACAGAGTCAAACTGGTTGCCAGATGGAGTATAAGAGAAGGTTGCTTTGGACCTCAGTTAGAGGGAAGTGATGTCTTTGAAATGATACCTTAGCAAGAAGTGAGCTAGGTTTTCTTGAGAACTCACTGGGTATTTATAAGCGCAGAGTCACCTTCTCTTGCCTTGAGATGCATTTGTTATCTACTTAGTACTTTAAGGTAGGATATCTTGTCCATATCCGTCACTCAGCCCAGGTCGCAATCACAGAGTATTACACCTACCGGGTGTACTACATCTGTAAAGCACCCGATACGCTGGAGCAAGTACACCAGGTCAAGGGCCTAGCAGTCTAACCGTTGTGCGTGACCAGCACGAACCCCTGTATGAACGCACGCTTGGAACCACTAGAATCCTTGCGAATCAGTGCCGCATACGTGCCTGCATCGCCAAAGGAACAAGTGATTTTGCTGCGTGGGGCCGTACCGGTGGTAGACCACCTTGCCTTAGTTATATGGCTGGGCTCGGCATTTGTGTATAAGTTGCCGGTGGTTTAACACCGTCAATGGCCGATTTCCTCAACCCGTGTATACCTCTCAGTCGAATTTTGGCAGAATTTTATCCAAGGTGCATATGCGTATGATGAGAGAAGAGGAAAATATGATGCCATTAATACATACCGCAAACCTTTAAATAGAAATAACATAACATCAACAACCCGGGAATGAATCCCGACATCGCTCGTTCATCCGGCGGATCTGTCACGTGGGCCGTCGGCCGAGGTTGGAGCTGAGACCGGCCCTAGCCGGTACCGCGCCGAGCTTTGCCATGACGCCTTGGCCGGCCCTCGTGAACGTCTCGCCGCTCTCGACAACTTCAATTTCGCATTGAACAATAACCATACAACATGTCAGCACTGCGGATTCTCGTGCCCGTCAAACGGGTCATCGACTATGCTGTAAAGAAGCCGGATCGACAATTGAGAAGCAACTGAACGCTGACAATCTTTACAGGTCAAGCCTCGAGTTAACAAGGCCCAAACGGCCGTCGAAACAGCCGGTGTCAAGCACTCAATGAACCCGTTCGATGAGCTGTCTGTCGAAGAGTCAGTGCGTATCCGAGAGAAGAAGCGTTCGCCCGGTGGTGTCGAGGATATCTGCGTTATCTCTGCTGGTCCTCCAAAGGCGCAAGACGTGCTGCGAACAGCCATGGCCATGGGCGCAGACCGAGGAATCCACGTTGAGCTTAAGGATGGAGATGAGCTAGAGCCTCTCACAGTAGCAAAGATCCTCCAGAAGGCAGTGGAACAGCAGAAGAGCAACCTAGTGATCCTGGGCAAGCAGAGCATCGATGATGATGCGGCACAGACCGGCCAAATGCTTGCTGGTCTCTTGGGGTGGCCCCAAGCTACACAGGCGAGCAAGATCGAGTTCGGTGCTGGTGATCAAGTCACCGTGACAAAGGAGGTTGACGGCGGTGTTGAGACAGTGAGCGCCAAGTTGCCCATGGTCATCACGACAGACCTGCGACTCAACGAGCCCCGCTATGCCAGCTTGCCTAATATCATGAAGGCCAAGAAGAAGAAGTTGGAGAAGACAAAGCTCGAGGATTTTGGAGTAGATGGCGTCAAGCGCCTTAAGACACTTAAGGTCATTGGTAAGTTATCATTCTCTCACATAAAATGTTCCATGGTCCTTTTGCTAACATCCCCCAGAACCCCCGGCTCGCCAGGGAGGTGGCAAGGTTGAGGATGTTGGTGGTTTGGTTAGCAAGCTGAAGGAGCTTGGTGCATTGTAAATAAGAAGCAAATAGTGAACATGATAAAGCCGAAGGCCATTAGAATGGACCAACCCTGGATGGAGTATTCTTACTGTTATGAAGTGCAAAATGAAAATTACAAGAGGCAAGTCTGCATACTGTTCACCAATTTTGCCCGAAGCTCCCATTGATACGCTCGCGACCCAAACTAGAGCTTGAATAAGTCTCTCTTTTTAATATGTATATATTTTTTCAACTTAAATAACACCTAATGCTTTTGATCTTGCACCATTTTGTTGAGCCGCCCATTCTAGGAGAGGAGAGGAAATCGTGCGCTTCTCGAGAGATCTCATGAAACAAATACCTTTGAACTAAAGAAAGAACAGGTCTGAAACAAAAGACAAAAATCGCAACCTCACTCCAAGGAGCGAGGTTTCGATCTTAAAGGGTCCATGTTCAGTGCCAACGTATTTTCCATTGTTCCAAGGTGTTCCACTTGAAGGCGCCGGGGTGCCATAGAATAGTTGGAACGCAACTTGCACTTATAAGGCTGGTCTGTGTGGATGTCACACAGGGATCCTAAGATTTGCCAGTGCTCTATTTCCATAAACAAGCACGCACGCACACACGCACGCACGTGAGCAGTTTTCTGTCAGCGACATGACTTTCTGTTAGTAAGTTGAGGCTCAAGAGACTCTATAAAGCATCCATCATATTGTGACATTATATAAAGACCAGGACCTGCAAGGTTGTCTCATGATTGGATTCCGACTGCCGAACGCCGCGTGCCTGGCAGGGCAAGGGGATGCAACAAAACTTAGGACCTCTATGCTAAGGTGATAAAAAGTCTTAGGTAAACTTAGTATAATTTAATATAATTTAATATAGATTTAGAGGATCTTAATGTCAGAAGTCTTCTTGCGCCCCGGGCCAGGGCCGTCGAGGGTTCCACAGACTCCTATCAGAGCGATCGACAGTGCTACGCTAGAAATACTTCTAGCTTGGCTTCCATGCTTTGACCGCCAACAGAGGAGAAGACTCAACATTTCCGGAGTTTGTCTGGGGACGGCGGGTCTTGTATGGGTATCATTGACAAGATAAAGGGCATGGCCGTGCTGGAGCGCTTGACTCAGTCGACATGTTTACGTTGAATGAATACTACTACCTAGGTATGGCATTGAGTGCAAAAGTGATGATGAGTTGTAGCATCTGAGACAAGATATTCAATGGTTACAATATGCCTTCTTCTAGCGATATAGTCTATGTGGTATGAAGAAAAGAGTGTTGTGACGTGTAATTGGTGTTGGTCAAGAGTCAAAAACGATATCGGAGGTTGAGAGATGTTGTCAAAGGGTTCAGTTCCTGGCAGCGGGGCTCTAATAGTACCAATAGGCGGAGCGCTCAGCCCGCCACCACTGTTTTCTCGGCGGAAGAGCGGGCTTTTGGTTCCGCCAGGAGTAAATTTGCAGCCAGGAAACCCACTCAGCTCGAAAAAAAAAAACCAAAAAACTTGCCAATGACCAAGGCCGTGTTGTCAGGTTTCCCTATCGGGGCGGCACCTGCGGAGCGGGATCGCACCAACCTAAGGTATCTTATCCTATCATATCCTATCGTCCATCCTGTCCATGGTTGGATCCTAACTAAAGGCATCCTATCTTCCCAGCTCCCACCCTCTTGACTCTTTTCTTCTTTTCCTTCTCCTCCAACAGAAAGAAATCCTCGCGACAAATTCACATCACACAATCTTGACCTTCAAACTCTTACTCAACGTTCCTGCAACACGATTGCATCTTCCTCTTGTAACCCTGAACTGAGCTCGTCTCTTTAATCCGCCCACATGCACGGGCGCCCATCCGTCTTCACCTCGCAGGTACGTTCACTTTTTTCCCTTATTACGTCGCGTGTGACATACTCGCTGTATCAACCCCGCCATCACTGAACGCATTTTTATCTGTGGCTTTGCAACGTTGGTTGTAAGAGCTACAGATCGATTCGTATCCACTCGATGGCTCCTCTCATCATCACCAAGACTTCCATCATAAGGTACTTCAATTGGCACAATGCTAACGCAACTTATAGGATTATCTCTCTGGTTCGTATTCTTGATTGGTTTTGACTCACCGCTCGAAACCTTGCCTTGATCCGCCAGATATGAAAACTAACCCATCTACCATTACAGACCATCTCTGGAAGTCCCAGTCTTGCTAAAGAACTTTCTTGACCAACCGACTATTCTCCTTCTAAACACAACTTAAACAACCGACATATACTAAAATGTTCTCACGACTGGCTTCCTTTGCCAAACCCGCGGCCAAGTCCGCGTCGGCTTCTGGCCGAACCATGCTTCAGGTCCGATACCTGTCTGAGAAGGCCGTTGCTGGCAGCAAGGGCAGGACTATGCCCTTCTCTGCTGCTCGAGCTACTGCTCCTGCTGCTTCTCTCCCCGCCACTCTCACCATTCGAGTATGTGCTCCTGCAATGCAATGGCATCTCACTTGTCGAACCAATAATCTAATATGCCTATAGGATGGTCCTGTTTTCCAGGGCAAGGCTTTCGGCGCCAACGCCAACATCTCCGGTGAGGCTGTCTTCACCACCTCTCTTGTTGGCTACCCCGAGTCCATGACCGACCCCTCCTACCGAGGCCAGATCCTCGTCTTCACCCAACCCCTGATTGGCAACTATGGCGTTCCCTCCGCTGTCCGAGACGAGTATAATCTTCTCAAGTACTTCGAGTCCCCCCACGTTCAGTGTGCTGGTATCGTTGTCTCCGATGTCGCTGTCAACTACAGCCATTGGACTGCTGTCGAGAGCCTCAGCGAGTGGTGCGCCCGTGAGGGAGTTCCCGCCATTTCTGGCGTTGATACCCGCGCCATTGTCACCCACCTCCGAGAGCAGGGCTCTTCCCTGGCTAGGATCTCCATTGGAGAAGAGTATGATGCCGACGAGGACGAGGGTTTCGTTGACCCCGGCCAGATCAACCTGGTCAAGCGTGTCACCACCAAGGCTCCCTTCGTTGTCGAGTCCCCCGGTGCTTCTCTCCACGTTGCTCTGATTGACTGCGGTGTTAAGGAGAACATCCTTCGTAGCCTGGTCAGCCGAGGTGCTTCCGTCACAGTCTTCCCCTATGACTACCCCATCCACAAGGTCTCGCAGCACTTCGATGGTGTCTTCATCTCCAACGGTCCCGGTGACCCTACTCATTGCCAGGCTACTGTCCACAATCTCGCCCGTCTGATGGAAACCTCCAACATTCCTATCATGGGTATTTGTCTCGGCCACCAGCTTCTGGCTCTGGCTGTCGGTGCTCGCACCATCAAGCTCAAGTACGGTAACCGAGCTCACAACATTCCTGCTCTCGACTTGACCACTGGCTTGTGCCACATCACTAGCCAGAACCACGGATACGCCATCGATGCCAGCACCCTTCCCAGCGACTTCAAGGAGTACTTCGTCAACCTCAACGACGGATCCAACGAGGGTATGCTTCACAAGACCCGCCCCATCTTCTCGACCCAGTTCCACCCCGAGGCCAAGGGTGGCCCTATGGACAGCTCTTACCTCTTCGACAAGTACCTCCAGAACGTCCAGCTTGCCAAGAGTAACCAGGTGGTTTTCAAGGACAACCGACCTACTCCTCTGATGCTCGATATCATGAGCCGAGAGCGCGTCGGTGTTGAGCCTACCCCTCTTGCCGCCACTGCTTGAACGACTAGTGTGAGATGATTTTGGCGTCTGGGATAGGTCGTTGGTAACGTCTATTAGTTTCTCGGGAGCAAGGATAACGGTTTCTATTTTAATGTTATATTCAGAAACATCGGTCTTATAAGAAAGATTGTGATACCACTACTACACCTCACGCCGCCATGTCGTATCTCCTGTGCTGAAATGTTCTGAAATCGATGACCCAAGCAAGTGCTGGATCCAGCTTGTAGCGTCTCGTTCAGTGATGTTAAACTCATACATAAAATATGACTTGGGTAAAATCAGTCTTCAGAATTAAAGCGGTGATTACAATTAAAGTTACTCAATTTACTGATGTCTAAACACCTGTTGTTTATTTCCTTGCCTTTTACTGTCTCAACGCCGCCCTCCTTGTGATACAGCTCCTGATACCGTGCGCACAATGCAAAGTTATTAATTTGAATTTCCTGTCCTTTCCTCGCATCGCATAGCAAACAATGCGCACCTAACCCTTAGTCCCTCATTCGAATATCGCCGTCGTCAGACAAGGAGCCACGACGAGGACGGTGGTCGTCTCTTGGTGGGGGAAGATACCGATCACTACGCGGTCGACCGCCACCACCGCCGCCGCGTCCACGACGTCTCCCACCACGGCGCTCACGGCCCATGGCTCGCTCGCGGTGTGGAGGTCGGATACCTTCAAAGACCTCCTTGCCCCGGTCAACGAATGATGTACCGTTCTCAAAGGAGTAGCGGTTAATCTCGCGGCCGACATCGCGGTTGCGATCGTTTGTATAATAAGAGCGCATGTTGTCGATGCGGCGGCGCGCAAGGTCTTCTGAGACAGGCTGGTAGTCAATGACTGGGCGAGTGTTGGTTCGCTTGAATGCACCGCCTGGGTTGATAGGTGGAGGTCTTGGTCCAGGTCCAGTGCCGGGGCGAACAGGGCGTGGTCCAGTTGGAATGGCAGGGTCGCGGAGTGCTCTGGGTCCGAGAGGGATAGAATTAGTCGTCATCGTCGAGCTCGGAGGTGGTCTTGCGCTCAATTGAGGCATCGTGCGAGATGTTGATGCTGATGCTTCTTCGAGATGTGCTTCAACATCGCCGTTAGGGCCTTCATCATAAACGACTTCCCATCGAGCACCAGAGCGGCCGCGTGGACCACCGCTGGCTTGTTCTGTATCAATCCAGTCCCGGACTTTCTCAGGAGGGACAAAGTCGACCCAAAGCGCTTTGCGATTGCTCTCGTTAGGCCAGACACTGTCGTGAAGTGCAGTGCGAACGCGGGAAGCAGCAGCGGTGTTCTTGAAGATAACAAAACCATGAGTACGGATCTGATCCAGAAAAAATTCAGTCACAATCCCATCGTCATCGCCCGCCGCGTTTTGAGAACGTCTCGCAAGCGAGACGAGATGGGCCTTGACATCTTGAGGTCGGAGAGGGCGCATCAAGTTCTTGATGTAAAGTGCAGAAGTGGCCGGGTGCACCGCCGGTGCAACGTCTCGCTCGTAGTTCATATCCTGCGTTTTATCTCCGTCTTCACCAGAATCTTCTTGTCTGGGTGCCTCGGTCTCTGGGGCAGCTTCCTGTGAAGGTTCTTGTTGAGGCTTCTCTGCTTGGGGCTCACCATCCAGGTTCATAGGAGCAGGCTTGTTTTGAGTTTCGGGTAGCAGACCTTCCTGTCGCGCACCTAGACTATCGCCGTTTGCTGAACTCTCATCCGTGCGTGCCCGTTTGCGTGCAATCGATTCTTCGGTTGGTGGGGGTGTGAGAGAGCGGCGTTTGCGCTTTTGCTGTTCGGCAGCAGGGGTTGGTTCGAGTGAGTGGGAGGGTGTAGATTCGACAGTGGTCGTCACTGTTCCCGCTCTTGATTTCTCCTCCACGGTTGGTTCCCTTGATTGTACATGTATTTCATTCCCAGGAATTGGCACGTCCGCGACCAGACCGCCATCGCGCGCCGCTTCCTCTGATGCTCCATTCTTGACAGCTTCCTCCTTTTCGGTTTCAGGGACCCCTTTATTAGTCTCCCCATCGACATTGGGCGCGGTGTTATCATCCAGCTGTTTCTCTTCTAGCTCCGGTATTTCTTCTGTTGGATTTTCTTCTTCCGGTTCGTGCTGCTCGGTCGCTTCCTGGGGCTCATTGTCTGCAGGGACTGGTTGCTGAGCCGGTGGCTCATCATCTCCCGACTTGCTGGCTGTAGGCGCATCTTCAAGCTGTTCTTGTGCCTCAGTATTCTCAGTTTCTTGATCAGCTTCATCTAGTCGCGCGACAAGTTCTGTTTTGAGACCGTGCTGTGGTAGACCGCGACTTTTGAGCTCGGCCTTGAGGTCGACGACTTTGAGCTTGGCCCAGTCAGTCATGATGAAAGTAATTGACAGCGCGTGAACGTCTGACGTGTTTGAAAACGATTCTCATATGCTCTCCTTTTGCGTTAAAATGATTGATTTTCCCGGAAAAGATCTGAATCTGAAAGACAAGAGTAGGTGACGAATTGGAACCTTTGAGAGCTTGAAACAGCTTTGAACTTCTTCAGTCTCGTCGCAAATCTAAGTGTAAAGGGTTGTTCATCCAATCAGGTGTCACAGTGACGATTTCTTATGTCAGCAACTCAGCTCCACTTTGTGGCAGAGTCAAGCCACACAACTAAGACAGCCACAAGATCTAGGTTGCTAGACATCAGTTGCATTTCTTATTTTTGTTCAACGTGAACGCTGCAAAGTGTAATACGAAGGCCATGACGGTGTGCATGGAGAATTGAAAGTTTTTGCGTGACTTCATCCTTACACTGATTAAGGTAACAAGCTCGGTCAATCAAAGGCTAAAGTTATTCTAATGGTCACATGCAGTCTCATGATATGCAGCCGCAAGTGGGCCATAGGCTGCACAATAGAATAGGTAGGTAGCCTACTAATGTAGCATGCCCCCTCAAACTGCGATGTATTGTGGTCAATGGCAGTTGAAAGCCAACTGTCGGTCATGGTAATGCAAATAGTCCGATGAGCTCTAACTTAGGGGCCATAGTCAAGACCCGATTGAGTCTATTCAGTTCATCATGACTTCAACTGCTCCCATGCGTTCTTGGTCTCGATAGATATCATGAGCTGATATCCAATTCCCTTCACCGAAATCATGTTACCCATATCACCTTGACCGTGCTTCTCTCTTCCAATCCCTACATCCTTAGTCCATCTCAAATGCAAACGCAACTGTAATTGAGATGGACTGACGACCGCTTCGTTGCTCGTTTCATTCATAGCATGAGGTGATGTCCCCTGCCTAGCCGACTCCGACCCCTGTTTCCCCCCTGGTTCGTGGACATAACCATCATCACACGACCTCCAGCTTATCCCGCGTCGCGACCTGGAGCTCCCCGAGCTTGTGTGGGTCCTGCTCTAACACGTCATTGCCTTTGGCATTTGCTCTTTGTGTTTTGGTGGCTTTTTAGTGTCACATTTTGACCTCCACCTCCGCAGTTCAACGCCGACACAGCCATGAACCCAATAAGCCCAAGATGCCTGGGCATCTGGTTATCATCCGTGATCAATTCAGTTTGACTGACTTTTTCAAATATTTTTGAAAGGCGACCAAAACAATTGAATTAAATAGAGAGCTCCTAGTCTTTTTGGTATTTTCTTAGGGTTCCTCCCGCTCATCAGTCAAATACATTAAATACATAAATATTGGTCTCAATCAGGGCCATGCCTGAGCCCCTCGTAAACTCTCAATTCGTACAAGCCGGCAATCAATGCCAGGGATCTTAGACGTCGAGACCATCGACGACAACGCCCTTGTTCCAGGTCCACTGAAGTCTCCTGGCCACCTCCAACGCAGTAAAGTCATCAATCATAGCGCTGACAAGATACAGGGCTGCATCAATGCCAGAGCTGACACCTCCGGATGTGACCACCCGGAGACCACCAAGTCGCATAGCTGCACGGCGTACGATGGACTCACGGCGGGTGTTGGAATCCTTGAACGACATGCTTCCCTTTCTGTGTGTCATCATAAGTCAGTTTAACTGTCTCAAACTCAATGCATGACAAAGTGGGGTATAAAGAGGCCACTCTGCATGTGTTACGTACCGGGCAGCCGAAGGGCGACGTCCCTGACCAGCATCGGACTTGCGGCGGATGTATGGGCTCTCGTCCTCGCCGAGATCGAATCGAAGGTTGTTGACGACGTAGCGAGCGTCCTCAACCACGTCGGTACGTTCTTGAAGGTTCACGGTAGCAGCATCGCTGCAAATGTTCTCAAAGGTGGTGAGAAAGTCGGGGTGGGTAGTGGCAGAGAGGCCAGAGAGGATACCCTGCTTGCCAAGGAAGAGTGCACCTGTGCAGATAGAGAGGATGGTGCGCTCGCGGGCAGGGTCACGCTTCTGAAGCTCCGAGAAGTCGGTGATGAGAGAGAGGGGTTGGAGCTCTTTGGCGACGACCTCCTTGGAGTTACCACCGACGACAACGAGGATGTCAAAGTCCTCAAGACGCTCGTGAGCCTCCTTGTAGGAGATCTGGGAGCCAACGACGACACCTTGGTCGGAGATGACCTTGGGCTCAGGACCGACGATGGTGACCTCGAAGGCCTTGTTGTCTACATGAAGGGGACATATGATCAGCGGGAGGGGTAAAGCAAATGAAGGCACCGTACACCAAAACGAGGGGTATGGACTAGTACACTGTGAGATAGAGGATACTTACTGTCAGGGTCCTTGAAATCGTGTGAAGCAGTAGTAAAGACCTCGAGCGCGCCGGCAAAGTCCAGAAGATCGAACTTTTCGTGAATGGCGAAGAGAACGTCAACAGGCTCCTGGTCAGCGATAGCCGAGGTCTTCTGCGCACTCATCTTTGCGGTATTGTTGGGGGTTTAGAAGAGGGTAATAGTTGAGGAAGAATTGTGACGTTTGTTGAAGTCAAGTTGTAGAAGTAGACGAGCACTTGAAGGATATGCTAGCTACCACAAAAAAAGAGGTTACTGTTGTTGTTGTTGGATTGGATTATAAGTGATCTGGATAATGATGAGAAAGGAAGGAAAGGAGAGGAAGATGAGGAAGAGCAGGAGGGCCGTTTTAAGTACACCAAGGAATGTTATGTGGTTGCTTTGCCCTCAGTCTTTTCCCCTCATCGATTGACGACTCAGGAACTGCAACCACCTCACCTCACTTCACTCAATCAAGTCCCGTCCCTTCCCTTCCTGGCCCAAAGTTGAGTGGCTCGATTTCTAGGTCAGAAGGACTCTGAGTCTGGTGTGATCATTACCCACAAAGTCATGGTACGGTCTCGTCTGCAGCTAGTATCAGGAAACTGCGGGGTTACTAGCGCGGCGGGGCATCCCCTGAGGTTCAGGGTACCGCCGTTCGGCTGTCTCCATCGAGGTCGGACAGGTAGAGGGGACCATGTCGGGACATCAAGCTGTGACCGATCAGCTTTCTGCCGGCCCCACTCCCTGCCGCAACCCTCCAAACTCATTTTCGCTTAGACCACTACCAAAGCGTTAGCCTCTGGACGACCCCCTGTGGCTCGAGTGACAACCGCTGTTTTCAGTGAAGTCGCTGGTCGCCGAATGGTTTTCCAGCGCATGAAGGCTCCACTCGTAAGCGCCACAAACTCGCACCACCTTGAGAATGGTGCAGCGAAAGGCAAGGTACCGCCACGGCCAGCCGCGCCGCGCCGTTACTGTACCCATTCCCAAAAATCAACTGCCTGCCCTGGATACTGACTGAGCGTCACCGAATAGCTTCACCCAGATTACATCTCCGACGGCTTCAGGTCCTTGGCTCAAGATCCACACTTCTACGGGCCTCACCATCTCGGTCTGCTCACCTTGAGTCTCACGAGCTCGGATGAGGCCGTCAAGTCCGTCATGGCTTCATCAGCGTACGTCATCTCATCCCCTGCAGAAAACTCCATCCCCAAAACGTCGCCGACTTGAGCTCCCCTCACTCAACGGCTCGTCCCTCATGATCTTCCACCCCATCTCCTCCTTTGGATCCTGCGACATTCATCTCCATAAGTCAAATATTATACGCTGTTCGCTGACAATTATCTCCACTGCTTAGGTCGCTAAAGGACCTCTCCAAGGCGATCGTCGCCTTCCTCGCTGAGCCAACGGCTTCGCTGCCCGACGACTTAGAAAATACCATTGATGCATACCTCCGTCGACACCAGAAATATGACGAAGCTACGGCAGATCGCCTCCAGGAAGAGCTCCTGTCCATTTTTGACAAGCACGTCAAAGACAAACCTTCAGCCTTCGCGCCCTTTCTGAACATCCTTCGTCAACTACTTTCGATACTTCGAACTCCTGAGCGGATATTTACTTGGTGGGACTCGGGCTCTGCGCTTCTAGCCAAGTCATCTCCCGAGAAAGGTGTTGTGGAAGCGTCACTGGCGAATATCATGGAAATCATATCAATTGCGGAAGAGGATCATGACGGTTCTGATTCTGACCTTTCCTCCAACCCACTCATTGACCGCCTGTTCACAGGGTGGATGGAGAAGCTTTACCCGTCTGTCACCGAAGCGCTATCAAGCCTTGAGCCAAATGAGAGAATCACCCGGGAGGCTCTTGTGCAGTTCGGAAAGAAGCATCCAAAGGTTAGTCATATATGCCCGAATTGTATTCACCAGGGGGTTTTCTGACCTGAACAAGGAACTTTTTACTGCGCTTGATCGCTATTTTGTGAAGAAACAGTATCGCAAGGCTGTCCTGCGCTTCTTGGGCGACTATCTTCAAAGTCAACCTCCTCACGTTCACCAGATTCTACAAACGCCACTATTCGCTGATATTTTAAAATGCCTACAACAGGATAGCTCGACAACCATAGTGTCAGCCGCGCTGACAGTTGTCATCATGTTACTTCCACAGATGCCAAGCTCACTGGTTCCGCATCTACCCACGCTGTTCAACATCTATGCAAGGCTATTATTCTGGTCACGAGAACGGGCCGGCGTAGTTGAGCCTCAGCCAGAAGATACAGATTCATCCAATTGGGAACAATGCAGTTATGAGGCAGACGTCGATGATCACCCTGTCTATCACCTCCTGAACTACTATACCATTCTCTATGGTCTCTATCCCATCAACTTCATGGACTATATTCGCAAGCCTCAGAGATACCTACGTCACGCCAATGTTGCAAATGCCAACGATATGGAGGTTCAGCCTACCGAGATTCGAGACCAATCAGAAAGGTTCCGCCAATGCCATTTACTTCACCCAAACTTCTTCACCCTCACGATTGATTCGGAAAAGACGGATTTTGGTCGCTGGATCAAGAGCGAAGCCTCGGAGGTTGTTGCTGAGTGCATGGCTTTGTGTTTCGCGAACGATTCCAACCAGTCTTTCGGACAGCCTTTGTCTGTATCTGAAGCGTCTCCATCGAACGAAGGATTTGTCAAAGAAAATCACCCTTCTGCTCCAATGACGACGGCTGAATCCCACAGCGGCTATCGTTTGCCCACATCAGCCAGTACGGACTCGTTAGCGAGTAGTCGTCGGCCATCAGCTCTAATTCGGCGGGGTTCACAATCAAGCATCCCATCAACTCGGGATTCTATCGATGCCAGGATAAGAGAACCAAATGCCGACAGTCCGACCCTTGGTCCTCATCTCATCCAATCTTCCTCCCATACACAACTACAGGACATGATCCAATCTAACAAGGCCATCAAGTCCGGTTTGCATCAGTCTTTGGCCAACGATAGCGTGCCATCACTATCACTCAGCAATCAAGATTCGGTGGCTGATCGGCCCGGCCCATCACTACTGGGCGCTCCGCCAACTATCAGCACGCCCCTTTCCTTGACTGAGACGAATACACAAGTCGCTCACCTGCAGCGCCAGATCTTGCTTTTGCAGAATGACCTAAACTTTGAGAGATATTTGAAACAACAACATATGGCCCATATTGGTGACTTGCGCAGACGGCATATGGAGGAAGCTGTGACAGAGGCAGAAACACAGAATCTACTCATCACAAACCGTAACTTGAAGCATCGGTTTGAGGAAGCGAAGAAAGCGGAGATGCAAGTTCGGAGGGATTCGGAGAAGAGTCGTGCCCTTGCGAAGAAGTGGGAAGCTGACCTTTCCACCAAGCTTAAGAAGCTGCGTGACGAATCAAAGCGACTCAAGGCTGACTATGAAGCGCTCCAGAAGGAGCTAGATAACTCCACGGCGGAGCGTGACAAGTTGAGGGTACTACTGTGCGAGGCCGAAGTCAAGGAGGTCAACTGGAAGCAGAATATGCAGTCCATTGAAATTCACAGCGCTGAAATCGACCGCTTGAAAAGTGAAGTTGATAGATTGACAAAGGTTGAACGTGATTTCCAGGCCAAGGAACTCGAGCAACAAAGGGCAATCGCTGCCGCTGCAGGAGCAGAGAGCAAAGTTGAGGCTCTGAATCTTCAACTCGCCAGTCGAGAGAATGAAATCGAGCGTACTAGGAAACTGTTCCAGAACCAAATTGCAACCTTGCAAGCGAAATTATCCGAGGCGCAGGAGGAAAGAAGTCTACCTTCTCGGGATAGCAAGGCAGCAATTCAGGCAATACTCGCAGCCAGTCGAGAGAAGCAAGCTGAACTACAGAAGCAGTGCGACCTGCTGATGCGCAAATACACGGCCCTGCAGTCATCGTTTCTGGATATGAAGACGGAAACGAAGCCAAGACATCTCAAGATCGAGACCTCATCAGATGGAGAGCATGATTCGTCATCCGTGTCAACGAGCCCCGTCATGATGAAAACGCGGCCACAGCGTGTGCTCTCAAGCCCTGACATCGCAGAGGGCACTGCATACAATGTCACGCCACCTCTCGGGCACAAACCTGAAGCTGCCTTATCACCGAAGTCAGGGGGTTGGGCACATCCACCAGGGTCACCTTTGGGAACAGATGCATCATCGCTATCCATGAGCCCAGATCACCAGCGATTCGGACGAAGTGATGGGGGACGATTACTTGCCAGGAGTCACTCGGACTTATTTGCCAGCGCAACACACAATCGACTCCGTAAAGATTCGAAAGACAAGGGTAAAGAGGAGGCAGGTGCGAAAAAAGACAAGAAACCATCGGCGTTGAGGGGAATTCGGGGCTTCATGTATGAATGAGAACATGATTGTGACAAGGTGAGCAATGGCGATAGTTGATACATAGGCCGGGTTTGACATATTTGCGTACATATGGAAGTCATTCTTGAATAAATCATTAGGCTCGTCGCCATCCACTCCATTTGACCAGCAGCACTGATGAATACGCAGCACTAAGTATTAAATAAAGAATCACTACCTACCTATGTTCTCAGTAAGATGCGCGTACGAAAGCTACCAGCGAGATTATAGAATGAGCTATGAGTGCATGTAATAATTGATTTCCATATAGTCACATTGATGCATACACATGGTAGCGCATTGTCAGCCTAACGATTTGAGAGTGCCACTGTATCAGCATCAAGCCCAGATTGATGCTTGGTCGACATCCATGAGCTCTATTACCATCACGACTCTCAACAATTGGACGGCTTCCGTAGCTCAGTTGGTTAGAGCGTCGTACTAATACTTCAATCCGAGTGTTCGGTAATGCGAAGGTCTCAGGTTCAAGCCCTGGCGGGAGCAATCCCAATGCCTTCCAATTGTTACTTTTTGCATCTTCTCGCATCTCGAACTATATATGTGTTTTGCAGGTGGTATCCATGCAATGATATGAAGTCTGGAGAAGCTCAGTGCCTTATGTAAACAGGGCTGAATGGCTAATTGCGGGATGCGGGGTCATGACCCATGTCAGGCAGGAAACACCACATAATAAATAGCCCCAGGTTTTAGTGATCTTTTTCTCCTTTTTTCCTGGCCCAACGCATGGACTTCATTTCCGAAGAAAACATCACAAACGGAATGACTATTTATTATGGTGATGTGACTCAGTTGCTCTCAGAGAGTCTCTTTTGAATAAGATCGCGATTTGGGGGCAGCTGAGCGGTCAATTCTTGTTGTGTCTCTGACTGTGTTTTGATATACGTCATTTTGTCCTGGACGTGACCATGTCTTGAGACATGTTTCTCATCTGATGATTCAGACTGAGAAGCTAAAGGTCTGATGAATATTACTAGAACAGAAGTTAGTGTAGCCCTTTGTTCTTCTGTGAAAATTGTCCTTTGAAAGAGATCAAACTCGACTCGGGCTGTCTGTGGTCCATGTTCTAATGTTGGCACACCATCCTTTTTTTAATAGGGTGGAGATTTACAGGGGATGCTGGCTTGTGTGTTTGTGGGGAAGAGATTTGATGAGGGTAGTAGATCTGTTAAACAAAGAGAACCCAGATTTTCATAATAAAAGGAGCGTAGTTTCCGGTCTGGAAAGAAAAGGGATTGTTCGGTACTCCATACTCGTACGAGAGTCCCACGGAAAACAGTTCTGCCAGCTGAGCTGTTTCATTTCGCAATTTGACCGGGGATACGGTCATGGTCATGGCCATGGCCATGGTATGCATCTGGCTGCAATGCCGATCTGGTTCGCTCCAGCCGCATGTGGATAATAACCGATGGACTCGCTTCTCGCCCAATCTGAGTAATTTTCTGGTCGACTACTGTATGTAGGCAATCGGACCCCCGCGTATTGGTGCCTATTGAGAAGCTGGTTGGCTGGTTGGTTGTCATTGAACCGCTCCCATTGTCATGTACGATGGAACAGGTGCGGGATAACTGCAGCGAGAGGCTGTGCTCGAGAGAAGTCGAGATTGGAGAGGATAGCGGTGAGGACAATTGGGCCGAGGACTGCGCACGTCAGAACTGGAACTTTTGCAGATACGTCGTTTTGGTGTTTCTTGTGGTGGTACCTGAAGTCTGGTGATGATAAGACAAAACGTTCGGGTCACTCGCTACACGACGATTGTGTGCGTTGATGGATGATGATATGTAGCTACTGTAGCTACCTTAGTTATGGCTGTATTTGATCGCTGGAATTGAGAATATGGATCCTCAACTGACAATCTGACAGGGACAGAGCCGTTGACTCGTGGATGGAAATGACGTCGAGACTGTGCCACGTGAAGGCCTCTGGGCTGTTAGCGCATGTCGTCAGCGGACCTGAGGCTCCTGGAAGGCCGTGCGTTCTGGTTTCAGCGGGGTCGGTTAGCTGATTTCCAGTGGACTGGGCCTTGTAGAGGCGCCTGAACCGACAAGGTGGATGGCTAAGCGAGTGAATGACCTCTTGTGTTGATATCACGGATCTACTAAGGATAATGTCTACAGATCTCCTAAAGATCTCTGAAAAGAGAACGTTGAAATGGGTTTACTCCCTTACAATATGCCCTATCACATCGAGTAGCTATAGGTTAATCGCATCGAGTATGATTACAAGATCTCCATTGACGCTTGCTGCCTAATATACTTGACTCATTAGATACTCGGAATTACTATTGTCATTGTTTGTTGACTTCGTTACCACTGTCAACCATTCATCGCCGGATACCGCCGCTCAACGCTTCCTTCAGCTCTCAGCTCTAGGCTCATGATCGATTATTCTATGCCAACTCTACCTCTCAAAAAAAAACCACTTCTGCATTATCAATAATCGATGCCCTAACTTCTGCGCCCGATATTCCCTCCATTATCTACACGCCCCTAGGCATGAAATTCAAATAAGCATCCTTCACAATAAGAAAGAGTTAGACTAAGCTACCTTACTATACCGACACCACCAACAAGAACCCACGACCCTCTTTTCTTTTGCGCCTATCTTTTTTTACCCTTTCCTCTCTTTCAACCACATCAGCTTCTTTTCTTCTTTCCTCTCTCTCTCTCTCTTTTGCTTCTTCCCTTCTTTTTCGTGCGCCTCGGGTTTCTTTCTTCCCCCTTTCATTCTCTTCGTCCTTTTCTAAGAGGGAGGTCTCAAACTCCCCCCTCCCCCCTCTTGGCAAACGACGCGACCATCACCAAGAATCATGTCGTCGCTCGAAGCCAAGATCGTCGTCCTCGGCGCCCAGGGCGTTGGGAAGACGTCTCTGGTTATGAGATACTGCAAGGGCGCATTCAACCCGGCTCAAATCACTTCTACCGTCGGCGCCAGCTTTCTCACGAAGCGCGTCGTTGACTCTGACTCGGATACCGTTGTGCGCCTTCAGATATGGGATACAGGTTGGTTTTGATAAGGAGCTAAACAAGTTTTTATTCCCTTGTATGCTAACGTCAACTCGCAGCCGGCCAAGAACGCTTTCGTTCTATCTCTCGCCTGTACTATCGTGGCGCAAACGCCTGCATCCTCTGCTACAGCATCACAGACGCACAGTCATTCGCCGATATGGGTGTATGGCTCATGGAACTTCGACGAAATCTCCCCCACGATGTCGTTCTTCACGTAGTCGGTACCAAAGCCGACATTGTCGCCCGCGAGCCCTCAGCCCGCCAGGTCCCATTCGAACGTTGTATCGCATACGTCGCTGAGAACCTTGCCCCAGGCATGGGCAGCACGCCACCTCCGACAGCAACCCCTTACCACGTACCGACGCCTATGTCAGGGGGCCAGGCAATGTCTCCTCCGTCTATGGAGCCTCGGAGCCCCAGCTCGAAGCGTAGCTCTGGTTTCTGGGCTCAGGAAGTTGGCTGGGACGCTTGTCATGAAATCAGCGCCGAAACAGGAGAGGGTGTCGAGGAAGTATTTCGTGTTGTCACACGCAAGCTTGTTGAGCAGAACCGCAAGATGCAGCAGGCCCTTCTAATGGCCACTGCCATCCCTGGTACCCCAGGTTACGAAGCCGGCATGGACGGAGGCTATTTTGCGGGTGCAGACGCACGAGGGAGTTTCCGAGTAGGCCGCGATCGTCGAAGTTGGCTCTTCTCGCCAGGTTTCTCTCCCGCCGTTACGGTCGAGCAGGCTGGAACCCAGGAGCAGGCACAAGCAGACGGCTGGGATCGAAAAGAGCGCAAGAAGTGCTGTTGATTTTCTTGATTGCCAATACTAAACTAGACGAACGAAGACGATATGATGGAAAGAGATGTAGACGTTGTATGGACATAAGAAACGAGGTCATGTCTACAACGAATTCCCCACGGCAACGACGGAAGAGGAGCTTTAGGATGGTTTCGACGACTGAGCGCATATGTTTGATACCCGGTCTTTTTCGTGTTTCTTATTTTTGTTTTGTTTTGTTTTGTTTTATAGGTCATGTTTTGCGGGTTGGTTCACAGTCGGGGTGTTTTTTGTCTTTGATACTGGCAGCCTGGTCCCGGCTCTTTTACTATTTCTGTACGCAAAGGCATAATTTCTTTCCTCGTTTTTATTCTTGTCTCTTCTCTTATCTTCATTTAAGTTCATGCATGGTGCATCAGGCAGGTCTTCTTTTGTTCTACTGTTTCTCAATTGGGAGTTGGACGAGAGGGTCATGAGAGGTAGATTTTTCCATTTCTGACTTAGAACATACTATGCATTACTATTTTGTTCAAACCTGCCTGTCTATATCGCCGTATCTCCTATTCATAGCCAAGGTACCTTGGCTTTCTGATGTTTCCGCCGACTGATATGATTTCCACGTCCTGACCTGTAGCGAGTGAGAGTGGCTAAGCCGGCACCATCCGGAGAACCCCACCCCCACCTGTTCCGGTCGGAGGTCGGATGTGTCCCCCGCATCCTCCCGTTATCCGCCATCCCGCACCCGGGACTACCTAGGTATGAAATTGAAAACTGCCGCCAACACCAGTCAACTTTTTTGCTACCTACTCTCTTGACAACCTCTTAACCAGCTGATCCTCCACTCTTTTTCTCTCTCTTCTTCCCGCATCACCACTTGCTGGCCTCAACCTCGAAACAATGGCCCACCATCAAGGAAACCTCGCAAACCTTCTCCCTCCTTCGTGGAAAACCTCGGTAACCGCTTGGCTAGCTGAGGATACGCCTTCGTTCGATTACGCCGGCTTCGTTGTCGGTGACGGTCCCCGTGTCGCTACCCTCTGGGGTAAATCCAGCGGCATTATCGCCGGCCGACCCTTCTTCGACGAGGTCTTTACGCAGTGCGGCTGCACCGTCGAGTGGCATGCTGAAGAGGGAACAGCTGTTGACCTGAGCAATGGCAAGCATCGAGTCGCAACAGTCAAGGGTCCTGTTCGTGGAATTCTCCTTGGTGAGCGCGTTGCTCTGAACACACTCGCACGATGCTCCGGCGTCGCTACCAAGAGCCAGCGACTCGTATCGATTGCGCGTGAGGCGGGGTATACAGGTGTCATTGCAGGAACACGAAAGACAACACCAGGATTCCGCCTCGTTGAGAAGTACGGCATGCTAGTCGGTGGCGCGGATGCCCACAGAATGGATCTCAGCGCCATGATCATGCTCAAGGATAACCACGTCTGGAGCCGAGGCAGTATCACCGATGCTGTCAAGGCTGCCAAGTCGGTTGGTGGCTTCAGTATGAAGGTAGAGGTTGAGGTTCAGAGTGAGGCTGAGGCTGATGAGGCCATTGAGGCTGGTGCCGATGTAGTCATGTTGGATAACTTCACTGGCGATGGTGTCAAGGTTGCTTCAAAAAGTCTCAAACAGCGATGGCAAGGGAAGAGGCACTTCCTGCTTGAGACATCTGGTGGACTTCAAGAGGATAACTTTGAGGCGTACTTGTGCAATGGTGAGTACTTGGAAGGCTTTCTCATGAGCATGTTGATGCTAACATATTCTAGATGTCGATATTTTGTCAACAAGTTCTATTCATCAGGGTGTGCCGCACATCGATTTCTCGCTCAAGATCGAGCACTAGGTCAAGATAATAAAAGTACTTTGATATTCACCAAGACTAAGGATCCGTTCTGTTGGTAACTCGAAGTCCAAGGTTGACTTTGTAGACTTCCATATTTCACATCAACAACTTGATAATATTTATCTGCCTCGAAAGCATCTCCACCATCGATGGTCAAAAATCAGTCATCCTAGCTTCCATGTTTAGTCCTCTATTCTGATGGTGGCTTTAATGATCGTCTTCAAGGACGTCTGCTTCTCCTGTTCAGGGGCTTGGGGCTTTCAGAACGTGGTAATATCACGCTGCTTAAATTCCTCGTCGATAGAACATACAAAGGAGGGTTGGAGGTGGAGAAGTCAGCAAAACAAAGACGAATCTCCTCTTCGACAGGCCTGTGCCATTGTCAGCAATCTCTGGTTCAAATGTTAGAGTCACCAGGCACAATCAAAACTGGCCAGTCCTAACTCTTGGGTTGTGTGACGCCAAAAGACGTCCACACCACGAGACTATTCCTTCTCCTTTGCTCCCGATCTTCAATCTCCTCAGTCGTCTTTCGTTCCTTGTTCACCCATAGAAATGTTTCTGTGTTGTGATGGTTCAGCACAGCGTTCGAGCTTTAACCAACTCGTCATGTGAAAGTTGAGTAAGAGAACTGGAGTTTTGAGCTTGCCTTGGACACAGGATGACCACGGCGAGGACCAAGACCTCGTAGCTACGCTATCCCTCGGGATACTATGCACTCATTACGCTCTATAAACAAATACTTCAAGTCTGCCACATATATTCGAAGCATAATCAGTATCCTCATAAACTCAGGAAGTAAATGAGTTGATGAAGCCTAACATACTCAAGTTATGACTTCACCTTGACAGTTGTCACAGTATCATCACAATTTTTGAATCAAACGGGAACGTCTTGGCAAAATCTTGTTGCCATTTGTGTCTATCGACATGCAACTGTCTGCAGGAGGCATTCATCAAACACCCTTTTGTAAAACCCCAAAACGGCCGTGGATAAGAGTCAATTCATACATGACTCACTACCTGGCAATGAAAAGAAGACACAACGCGGTTTGAAAGAACTTGCACAGGCACTCCTCGTTAATCCTCAGTCCTTACGCGCCCTCAATCCCTATCGAATATCATTTTCATAGACGCCAGGCATGTAAAGTCAAGACCATGAGAAGAAAAAAGTTGGCCAGGTGGCCCCATGTTGAGCAAAGAAGATCGTAAAGTACGATGATGCGTAACGTACATTGAGAATCGAAATGAAGAGAAAAAGAAAACAGTTGCTGTAGACGTGGTCTAGGGGGCTACGTCTTCTGCCACCTCACTAGATACGAGTGCTTGCCAACCAAGACATGCCGGGATTCCTCATACCCGCGATCGATGTAGAAGCGTGCCATATCCGTTCGTCAAATAGCTTAGAGCTTAGACAGTAACGCGCTTCTCGCCCTTGGGCTTGAGAACGTTGTCGCCGTAACGGCCGCCAAAGTTACCTGCAAAGTTAGCGATGTTTGCATCGTCAGCACACGGATGGGACTTACCCTGAGGGTTGTAGTTGCAGACAGTGTACCAAGAGGGGAAGCTGAGAACAGTTCCGGCAGGGCACTTGACAGTGGCGCAGCCGACCTTGGTGGAGTCCTTCCAGACAACCTGAGTGAAGTGACCGTAGAGGTCAATGTTCATATCAGCAGGAGGGTTCTCCTGGCCATAGAAAGCCCAGTTGGCCATCTCGCTGTTGTACCACTGGTTGGTAATACCACCAGCAGCAGCTTTGTTCTTGAGGCCATCAATGTCGCTTGTGGCACCCCAAGAAGCGAGGTTCTGGCCGTAGCCGCCATTGCCTTGCTTCCTAGAGATATGTCAGTCATCAATTCGTTATTCACACATGTTATCGACTTACATGTCGTGTTCGAAAACACAACCGTTGGCAGTATTCTCGGCGTAGCCGGCAAGCTCATCATCCCACTCAAGGTCAGAGCAAGAGTGGTTACGACGATGGATGTTGTGGTAGGCGAGCATAACAGTGTTATAGGCACCATCTAGAGAGAGGTCATCACCGCCGCTAGCAGGGACCTCGATCTTGGGCTCGGCAACCTTGGTAGGCTTAGCGACAGCCTTTTCGACGGTAGTCTTGGGCTTCTCGACAACGGGTGCGGGAGACTCATAGACGGTCTCCTTAGTAGACTCAGGCTGGGGCTCGACTGTAACGACCGTAACCTTGGGGGCCTCCTCGGTGGTTGAGGGCTTGCTGACAGGCTTCTTGACCTTCTTGGGCTTCGCAGCCTCCTTAGTGGTCGAAGGAGCTGTATACTTGGGAGCAGGAGCTTCCATAAACACAACGCCAGTAGGCTTTGTGGCCGCAGGAGCCGTGGTCTCGGGCTCGTCGCCAGCAACAACAGTGACGGTAACAACCTCGTAGACCCACTCGGTCTTCATCTCTCGCTTCTCAATCTCTCTCTTCTCGAGAGCATTCCGAATAGGGCTGGCCGAAGCCAAGATGGCGCTAGCGCCGAGGAGGAACATAGACGCCTTCATGGTGATCGGTGAACAGGCACAAGACGGAATGGGGTGAGCTGGAAATAGAGTCAGTTATATAAGCTTGAGAGATATTAGGTGTGGCTGTTTTCAGTTGAGCAAACGTCAGACCAATGCCGCTTGGCAATAGCTGTTTCCGTGTCTTTGGTGAATGCGACGAGGCTAAGATGTAGCGAGGGTGGAATGGTGTTTCTTGTGGGGAATGTTTGGACGAGAACGTGTAAGACATTGGTGTTGAGACAATTTCGTGTGAAATAAGATGAAGTAAACATCGATATATCGAGTTGAAGGGATTTCCCTTGCTGAATACTTAAGGAACTCATGGCCGCTATCGATGGTGACAAAAGATATGGCTCTGCTTCGGCGATGTTCTGTCGAGGACAAGGCCGAGTCGGTGTTGCGAAAGGGAGGATATCGATAAAGACTCCCTCAAAGACCGGGGTTGGTGGAGAACAAGGCGAGACAAAGAGGGCGGACGCAGAAATTGGATGCAGGTACAGAAATGCAGGGCCAAAAATAGTGATTCAGACTACAGTATGCTTACCTTTTTGTGGTGGGTAGTGTCTGTAGATGGGATTGACGTTGGATTTGATTCAGAACCAGTCTGGTGAGCGGTTGACAGCACTGCTGAAGTTGAGATTCCGTCTAGGAGTCTCGAAAAGAGTTTTGGTGTGGTTGAACAACGACTGAAGTTCAACAGTTCAAGGAGTGACAGAAGGATGAACCGAAGGAAGGACGACTTGATCAACTTTGCTTTGCGATACCGAAAGGTGAGGTCAAGAAGATGAGGGAGGTCCTGGGACTATATCAACGGTTCAACCGGAGGCTTGGCTTTAAAGTTTTGGTTTTGAAGGAGTGGACTGCAATGTCGTAGACACGCAAACAAAGGAGTGGCAGGCCCTGCTATCGTTCGACGAAGACTCTTGGAGGGGGGTGAGGGAGAGGGAAGAAGAGTCGAGATGGCTTCGGAGCGGACGACGACGTTAAAAAGGAACTGCTCGGCGGGTCGCAGACGGACAGCCACTGTTAGCCCAGGGGCGATTGGCTAGATGGTGCGGTATTGATTGGATGCTTTGCAGGGGGTATCTGGGGATCTCGCGAGCCTGCAATCGAGTGTGAGCTGGGGTGTGGTGCAGGGGACGAGGCCGGGGGTGTCGTTCCAGAACGAACCTAACTTACTATCAGAGTAGAGAGCGGCAACAGCGAGAAGCTGTTAGTGCAAGACGAACGAAGGAGTGTGAAATGCGAATAAAGCGAGCGTGAATAGTGGATGGTTGAAAAGAGAGAAAGCGGAGAAAGAAGTTGATTTCGAGGGAAAGTGAAGGGAGTTCCCAAGAAGAGATGAGGCTGCCAATGTTTTGGCTACAATGCAATGCGGTGCGTTGCCAAGGGCCGTCGCAGTTGGCAAGCACTGACAGTGACACCCAACTGCTGGCCTTCCTCCTGCCTGTGTTTCTTAGGCTGTTGTTGTTGTTGTCCTGGGCAGGGCAGTTGCTACAATGACCCCTGGAACGCGGGCTGGAATACGCTAGTGCCTCAAGCCAGTGGAGGGGTGCGTTAGACTGGGCGCTAGAAATATGGCGGGAATGGATGCTGCAAGGCACCCAGGAACGAATCATGCATCAGCCCAGTGCTTTGAACTTGGCGGGAGGCATTGATGAGCGTGGCTTTGACGTCTAGCGCTGTAATATTGAAATCCAGCCCGAGTTGCATACTTTTCCAATGGCATTGATTGACTGTCTAGCATTCGAAGGGTTCGTAGAATCCTCGCTTTTGCAGCTATTGACTGAATAGCTCGACGCTCAGGCTGTTATTCACAGCGCAAAGCAATCGCCTCGAGGACGATATCATCGGCGTACGGCAGACGCACGGGCCTTGAGCCACGATGATGAAACTCGTGGCTTACTCGATCCCCTTTTGCCTGTGTGCGCAGCACTGACGTCTCTAATGAAAGACTGGACGGTACCTGCATTTAGGTACTTCCAATACCTTACTGTGACACCACGCATCAGTCCAACTGTCCAACCCGACGACTGCCGCTGATCGACTACACCACAAACACCTACATTATAACCGTAACCCAGTGACTTGGTAGAAACATATCGGTTTCAATGCGATGATCACACATATCTACGTGGTATCTACGTACAAAGATTTGGCTCATACAGCATAGCATAGCATTGCAGCGCCAGCATTGACTGCATAGGCGGGCAGCTAATTAAATCAACACACGATCCAGGATTGGGACCCTTGCTATGCTCAAACACAGTGGAAAAGAGTAATCAACTGGCTCAGATCATAACAGACCTGGCCCTGGCCCAAGGTAATTACCAGTCATCTCAGCTCTGGCTGCGTTTTCGGCTGTTGGGCGTTTGAGGCTGGGTTTGATAGTGGTGAGGCTGGGTTTGACAGTGGTGAGGCAGGCTGTTGGTGTTGGTGTTGCTCATTGACGTAGCATCCGTCCCCTCATCTCATATCCGGTTCTTTTCCTTTCGAGTGCCGGGCTATCCCATCCCCCGGTCCCATCATACCCTACCTAAACGAGACGATTGACTTTGCTCCTGTGTTAAAACCTTGTCGAGTTCAACAGTCCAGACTCGATCGAAGCTCGACTCTCTGCTCATCATTTCCTGTCGAAATAGTCCCCACTCGTCCCCCACTGGTGATCATGCTGGAGTAGAAGGTTAGAGAATGCTTCGCAAAGCTTGGCCTGCTTGCGTGGATATGAAAGCCACCTCGGAAGCCAAAACCAAGTCTCAAGCCCCCCAGGTTTGGTCGATTTCAGTTGTGAGCATTTTACCACATGCGTGTTGGCCCGTAACTTTATGGGGATAGGTCTGGAGTCAATACACTTCGTACTTACACCGTAGAATTTGAGGGTCCATTGACTTCCGGATGCAGCGTTATACTAGAACCTGACGGGAAGGAATACTACCTAGGTAGATGTCTTCGATTAAGATCAAGATCGTGTTAACGGTGAGGGTTTGTATTATGCCGGGTCGTATACGCACGCACGGGTTTGTATGTGATCAAACGACAATATGTCAGCATTAACAAATAGAAACGCATTCCTGCCTGGCCTTACCCATCATCTCTCTTCGCATCCATCGCATTGATTCTGATTCTGTAAGAGGCAAGCTGAGCTGAGCAATTGGTTGAGTGGAGGTACGTATCTCTCCACCCCTTTTCACTGCCCTTGCAGATGTCGATGTGGCGCGTGCTCTGACGATCCATCTCCGATAGGCACGGCCAATCAACGTGGCAATTGTCGGCCTCATCTCCATCAAACAAGCTATTCAAGGGTGGTGTAGCGGGTTGTTGTGGGGCTTCCCTGCAGCTGCATGTCCGAAAACCCGCTAATAAACCCGGCTCTGTTTTTCCCCATGCATGCGCTTCTAGCATATCTGAAACTGAGCTAATTAGAGGTGACCTTTCTGATCCGTTCTTCATCTCCCATCCAAGGCCTCACTTTTCCTTTCTGATATTACCAAATCCTAGGAACGTTTTGTCATTTGATGTGAAATTGGCATATGCCAAGCCATCCTTGCAAGTTATTTGAATAATCGAAAACATGCTCGATTTCACGGGCCGTCATTCTTCTGTAGCTTGGCTGAACCCAGCAGAGCTAGCTCCGTTCGTGGCCACGGACAGTTCGGCTCGTCGTTGGTTTCTCTGTATGCACCCTGGACAGTTCCACAGTAGGAGGAGATTGGTGTGTCACAGAATGATTGCCTCTGCTTCATAGTTCAGAGCTAGAGATACTAATTCGATGGCCTGGAGAAGCAAGACACTTCTACCATTTTAAAAGGTGCTAAAAATAATTGATCTAGACACGTACCAAGTCTATTCTAAACTGATGTAGATTTTTATATCGCTAGGGATAGGATCTACCCAAGTTTTCTTGTCTCCCATACAATGAACTTTAGGGTAGGTCGATCGATATACAGAACCGAACACTAGGACAACTCGAAGTTGGTAGCTACCTCCGGATCATATCGTCAATGGCTTGTTATCAAAACGTTGACACAATAAACTTATCGTCGTTGATCATCGGAGTCCGGCGTTGCTAACATACACGTGATCCCGATCGGCCGTACTACTTCACTTCATGAATTATCAATCTACCTCCCTCTTTCTAAGTTGTGCTTCTCACACCCCTCTCAGCACGTATATACTCTTCTCTTAGACACATTGAGCTCAGCCATTAACGCATTTGTCTTAAAGCAATTGAGTCGATCACGGCGACTCAAGACCGACTTCCGAGCTTGGATGGCATGACACGCAATCCACAACTTTTCCATGTTCTAACAAGAAAGGGACCAGTGATTCCCATTGGAGAAAGCATCCGACACGGTGGCGCTGAACTTCATTCCTTCAGCGCACCTCGAACAACTTTATCCTCGCTTCTTAACCAAAACCATAATATTTAGTTCACTCGCGGCTCTGCTAGAGTTCGAGTATTACGTGGCCGATCTCCTAGAGCTGAGTCAATTGGGAAGTCCAGCCTTGTCACCAGCGGGCACCGAATTCGTCTATCGAGTTTCAAGCCTGTAGATGATGATGATCGGTAGTTCCGAGCCTAGGATCTGCAAATAGAGGCCGAAGTTCTACGGCCTAGCATCGCTGAACTGAAGATATACGTAAGCATCGATATAGATATTGGCAGCCTTCAAACTTTGATCGGAACAAGCAATTTAGCTGGAACTTCCAAGCCGCTTTGCTGATCGATCTTGGTCCACATGAAAGCACAGATCACTCTAGACTGACTTGTCGTTACATCCAGCACCTGATATCCTGGGTCTATCCTGGGATCTAGTTCTCAATTCTCTACATGTCTCCTTCATTCACTGTCGCGCGTGATATCTTACCACTTCAGTCACCGCTTCACACAAAAGGACGAGATATCCCTTCTCGCAAGCAAGGCCCTTCCAATGTGGCCCCCTTTATCTTGCGTCTCGGGTCCAGACTTATACTCACTGTTTCGTATATATTCAATGCTGCTGCTATTACCGGCGCTGTCATAGCGACCCGAGTAGCCTGCTGATCCTCCAACACGGGCAACATGGATTGAGACTTCACGTCTTGTTTATCTCATGGAGGCAACAGTGAGAACGCACGCTCACTCTTGACGTTAAGTTCTTATTTAGCTGATGTTTTCTCTGATTGGTACAAGCTTCACAGAACTTCAACATAAGTTATCTTCATCCTTCTCCCAATTGACACCCCTACCCTGCAGACCACGGTCTGATTCATTTCAAATCACTGATACAATAATCACTTGCCCTGAACTGGTTTGCTTTGACTTGGGTCTTCGAGCAGGATCAAGAGAAAATAGACAGGCTCAAGCACTTAGCTGCACTAGATGATTCGGGCTCATGAAGTTTGCTTGTCGCTGCGAGTGACAAACTCTACAACGTCGTCAATAAATCCCCACACTTATCGAGCTCTAATAAACCAAGGGTCCTTTGTGATACTTTACCCATATTATCTGATCTCGCAGTCTTTCTTCCAGTTAGGTAGAAAGTGGGACGGCAGAACAACACCAACCTTGGGATCATCACTTGG
This sequence comes from Fusarium sp. NRRL 25184, assembly GCA_013755755.1. Classification (NCBI taxonomy): domain Eukaryota; kingdom Fungi; phylum Ascomycota; class Sordariomycetes; order Hypocreales; family Nectriaceae; genus Fusarium; species Fusarium sp. NRRL 25184. Next base: position 35,698 of record JABSSZ010000885.1, read on the forward strand.
CTTGTGATAGTCGAGGTCAACTGTTCAGAGAACAGGGCAATCAAACCACCACACAAGTAAGTACATCACCAACCACAAAACCCCTAGGAGTCGATGCCGCACAAAGAAAATAAAAGAAACCGTGATCCTCGGACACTGTGATACTACGTACGTCGCTTGAAGACAGGGCCGATCGATTCGGCGACATGCAACCACGACATGGTACAACCGTGCCGTGACTTCTCGAAGCAAACTCGTACATTCTCGTGAACCCCCCTAAAACTGCACCGAGAAAAAACCAAGACAAGATTCTCATAATTGTTTCTTTGTTGGCGGCCTTTATGAAGGCCAGAGGGGGTGTAGATGATGTCAGCCAACCAACAACGTGACCCATTCTGAACATCAAACATGGGCGCTTGAAAGGCCCGTTTCTTGTTTCACGAAGCGCACAAGCGCCGAAAATCGAGAAACAAAACGCCAAAAGTGTTGATGATGCAAGGGCCAGCTCTGGCTGTAATTCTGTTATGCACTTGTGCCAGAGATTCCTACTCTACAGGGAGTAGTAAGCTTAAGTATGAAGCCCGTTTCAATAGATTTGAGTTAACCATATCAAGCTCAATTCACAGTATCAAGAGCCTAACTGCTAATTTCTGTGCCTCGCTTAATATACGAGCCTCTACTCAGCCAGAAAAGTAGGTTTCCGCTGTATGTACCCTCACGGCGTGTATATGTCGGTTCCAGCTTAGGATTCTGCCCATCACACCAGGCCAATCGTCCCCTCTGCTGGCCGACTTTTGCTTGAAACGAAACGGCTAGTTGCATGACAACAGTTACGCTGCCTGAACGAATCTAAATGAGGCCGAAACAAAAGTCCCGGCTAAAAGGCCAATGACACAGAAATGATCATGTGCATGGTCTGGGGCATATGTGAGGTTGTGCGACTCTGAGGGCCAGTCGCCGACAAGAAGGCCCTATTATAGGTTCAAAGTTGTAACCATCCTCATACATGCGGCTCAAGGAGCATGCTTGTTCCATATCAAATGCCTTTGGTGACTGCGAGTCCGACCTCCGGCATCTCGCCAAAACCTGTGTTGGTCAGTCTAAAACGGCGTGGCGGTGACGTCGGCAGCTCCTTTAGATGTTGTCGGCCGGTCTCATGCATCGTGATCATATACCTCCGCCCATCAAATCTCGATCTCGTCATGTGGTCTTCACCAGATCACAAAAAAAAGGACATACCGAATTGTGGCTCCACCGCTTAGCCGAACTGCAGTGTTGTTGGTGACTTTTCTCAAATGTCTTGAAGTGCCGTGTATCAGGCGTTCAAGGCTCGCTGCATGATGCTGCAGGTTCTGTTACGTTTGGGAACTGCAATGCTGTGAACAGTAACCTGTGTTGATACGCTTGATCTGCGTGAGGTTAGATGATATGCTGAGAACCAGAGCTTTCATAGCGTGTTGAAAGGCGCCATAACAATATCATATGGTAGCAGCTATTGGCATCGAGATGACGATTGATTTGTGAAGTGTCACCGTAAGTCAATATATTGCTTGGCTTGGTGATTGGAGTGAACAAGACTGTATCGAACTGGATATGGGACCTGCAGCTTAGTAGTCAATGATATATAATACCGCATGTGAGCAAACGGATTTTGATTTGATAGCTGGTAGTTCTCTCTTTGATTCATCAACAAATATACATGACCGAACCTCGATCTTAACAGATTCCAGCGCTCTATTGTTGCGCATCCTCCTGCCCCGGAACGAAGGGCTTGCCGTCTCCAGGCCCGATGCGTACATCAGCGAAGATCTGCTTTGGTCGAAGGTGAACAGGGGTCGAGTTTGTTGGCTGATCGGGGATCTTCTTCTCGAGTTTCTATGTGTTGTATTAGAACCGTCATCTTGAGTGATGGACCATGGCTGTCGTACCAGATTGTCGTAGACGCACTTGTTGAGCTTCCACTCAGCAGGACGACACTGCCACAACTGGTGATTTCGATCGTCGAGGCACTCCCAGTGCTTGCGGAACTCAGCCAGGCAGTGGGTGTTGATGTCCTTGATACTGTTGATCATGTCAGTGGCTGGCCCCAGCCTTGAAGCTAATTGCGCTTCAGGAAGACCACCAGACTATACGGTCTGCTGAACCTTAGATAACATACACGCTGGAGGCACATCGGGTAACTCGTCGGCCCTCCTTCAAGCACTCAAGTTCTCCTCGGCCAGGGTTCTCGTTCTTGCATTGCATATAATCGTCATTGTAGTCGCGGCATCGAGCACCGATGAAGAAGGAGGCCGAGAGGAGAGGGGCAGAACTGGCACCGACCTCCTTGACGGCGGGAATATCGGCGGGCAACGGAGTGGTGTCAATGAGCACCTGCTGGGAGAATCTGATGGATTGATTAGTTAGCCAATTATCAGCTATTATAGAACTCAATTGCATCCGCTGGGAGCTCCAGAGCAAAGACATGAAAGTCAGCTGTCGAGTGAACATACTGGGGCCTTCGGGTAGACATGATGCCGGTATTCTGTGAAGCTCGTCGTCAAACGTTGCGGTGATTCCAGAATCCGGAAGTGGTTACGTGAGGTCGTTCGGCTAGGATTTGGTAGCGTAAGGTAGGAATTGGCTGACTGTGATTGGTGGTTCGGTGAAGCGAGGCTGGGTGCAAGGCTGCAACGGGGCCCAAGGTGAGTGTAGCTCTGTTTTCGCGTCGCCCAGCTCCAATAATTTTAAGCTGCCCTATAAACACAGCAAACAATCAAACAATCACATTTTCAGTCTTACAGCCCCGATAAAGCTTGACTACGGCAACGATACAGTCGCGCACCGGGAATTAATCTCATATTGAGCCACTAGCTACCTCTTTCGCCCGGGTTCCGTCTCGGCAAGGAATCTCATCAATCAAAGCTTAGCTTGCCGACTGACAGCTCCCGATTCATACGTCGCAACACCATCACAAGCCATGTCGCTTTTCGGACAGGCTAAGCCCTCGCTTTTTGGGCAGTCACAGCCCGCTCAGACAACTGCGCCGACTCAGAGCACAGGATTTGGTCTAGGCCAGCCTCAACAACAGCAACAAGGCAACACACTTGGCCCATCGATCCAGCAACCACAGCCGCAACAGATGCCAGCTCTATCTCAATCGCAAGCTCAGCTGTCAAACTCGCTATGGCAGCCTGGAAAGGAAACACCGCGTATGTTATCAAGAAAGAGCTGTTCTCTTACATCGCAAGACTGACCCCTGCATAGACCAGAAGCCGATTCTGGAGCAAATGAAGCTTGTTACCGAGAAATGGGACCCTGCGAACCCCAACTGTGCCTTCAAATACTATTTCTACAACAAGGTTGACGAGAGCCACGTTCCTTACTACAAGCCTCAACCTCACGAAGACCCTCGGGAATGGGAGGAAGCCCTGCAGAACAAGCCAGCCCCAGGGTTCATGCCCGTTCTTTGTTCCGGCTACGCTGGCGTTGCCGACCGCCTTAAAACGCAACAGCGCGCCGTTGCCGACTTCAACATTCGTCTCCACCAGATCAACGGTAGCCTGGATGCCATTCTTCAGCGCCACGAGCTCGAAACTGAGGTTCGCGCTGTCGCAGCCCGTCGACGACAGACAACAATTAGTGAAAGATGCCTAGCACTTGCTGCGCGGATACAAGTGCTCCGCAACCGCGGCTACGCACTGAGTGGTGATGAGGATGATCTGAGCAGTCGTCTGCAGACTCTGGAGCGAGAAATTCAAGACCCTGCTGTTGGAGCAAGAGAGGAAGAATTATGGAGCCGACTTATTGTGTTGCGAGGCTATGCTGATCAGCTCAGCAAGGAACTAGATAAGCCTACTGGTTCTGAGGGAGAGAGCATTGATCCAGAGCGAGAAGCCAAAGCAAAACGAGTAAGTGACGGATGGACCGCAATACAAGCAAACCAGCTAACCCGTTTCTAGGTACTTGAGGATTATGAGAAGCAGATCCAGCATATCAAGAAAGAGCTCGAGGCTCTATCGGCAGATTATGCAGAGTGGGAGAAGACCAGGAACCCCCACTCAAAATAGAGGGAACTTAATCAGGGCACACGGTTTAGCGACAAAGGTGGTAAAGACTGAGCCACTGTCTCTTGTTAGGATGTATATTGGTGACATAGAGTTGGAGTCAGGACTGGGTATTCATCCTAGGCGTCATAGGATACGAAACGTAACTCTTTGTAAAGTCTAAGAATAATATCGACACAGCAAGTGATACCTTTATTTGGGTTTATGAACTGGGAACGCATATGATGCATCTTTTATGTCGTGAGCGATGTTGCTGCGCGGCTTTTACCACGTCTTGGGATATGTATTGTTACAGATTAATCATGACTTCCCGCCCGTCCCATCTAAACCGGTTCTATTGTACATGGCGCGGCGGAAGCACCCTCGACCGCAATTCTGCAGGCTCATAACACTACCAAAGACAACACGGACAGATTCATAGTCGTAAACAGTGTTATTGTTATTTAGAAGATCTTGCCGACGAGGTCGATAGCGAAGGGAGCTGGGGAACACCGTTAGCACCAGTCATCTTGAATCAAGAGAATTCACCAAACGTACAGAGGTAGAGGAGGACAGCAGTGGTAATGGCACCCTGGACTGTAAAGGCAGCATCGGCCTCAAGAGCGCGGATCTCCTCCTGAGACTGCTGAGGGGGGGCGACTGCGATGGATCAGTTTGGAAGTTCAATAATTCAATTGGGGTTCGACATACATCCTCCAAACATTTTGTGTGTGATTTGAACGAAGAAAAAGTGTTTGGTTGAAGGGCAACGCTCGTTGATAGCTAATTAGACTCGGGTATGATGCTATCTCGTTTCGCTGTCATGGGTCAAAGAATTTTGAACAAGCGCGGTTCAGATTCTAACAAGCGCTGGCCAATCAGACACTGATATTGATGGATCTGAACTCGCAGCTCTTATCGATAAGCAGGCGTCTATGTCATCACCACTGACTGATCATCCTGCCTTACTTATAATCCATCTAGACAGTTATATGTTGACTTGACTAAATAGTAGATATAACTATTCAAGACATCCATCTGCTGATCAATAAATTCACCACATTTCACATTGCAATTCCGTTTACTATCAACGAATGCGCTCTCTTATATACATATGCGGCTACGCATCGAATTCCCTCTCTAGTCAACATGGGTATCGTAATGAACCTGACCAGCCATGTGCTGGGACTCAACATTTCACAAAGTACAGGTAACCAAAGCCATAGCAACCAATATCCAGGGTATCATCCCTATGATTCTATTCATTGTAATCATAAGATAGCAGAAATGAATTCCGCGTACGCTTTTCTCCTTTTGTATACCTTTTCCCAAACCCTTTGATTTTATCAAACACTATGCTTCAAAGACCAGAGCAATACCGTCGTCACCAGCAGTGACAATCCTCTCTCCTGTCTCGCCTTGAACAAAGCCTAAGACGCCGCCACCTTCTCCATCACCACGGTGGCCCTTCCATTCCTTTTGCAGACCAGCCTCAGCAGCAGTTGCGGGAGCGTTGGGGTTTGTGGCACCAGCACCTCGGAGGTCCCAGCGGCGTACAACACCATCCATGCCGCAGCTGGTCAGTTGCCATGAGTTGGGGATGAACTCGAGCTTGACAATGGCATGTTCCTCATGGGCGCCAGAGATGTGTCGTCGGACGGCGAAGCGGCGGGTCGCATCGTAAACGACAATAGAGCCGTCCACAGAGCCGGCTGCTAGAAGGGTAGAAGGAGGTGTGTTGGGCGTTGTGACAAGAGCAAGCGACTCGATACTCTCGGATTGGGTGTGTAGAGCGGCGAGGATTTGGCCGCCAGCGGTCGCCGTTGACTGGCCAGTAGTCTTTCCTCCAGCTCGGGCACGAGCCTGGGGCTGAGGCCCGGAAGATGCAAGTCGTGGAAGAGAGACAATCTTGATGGCACCAGTGGCACCGCCGACAGCGACGAAGGCGCCCTTGGGGTCAATGGCAAGCGAGTAGAGACCACCCTCAACCTCAAAACGCTGATCTTCGGCAGTCAAAGCCACCGCAGTCATACCGTTATCGCCAACAAGGTTCTTGGCAGTAGCCTCACCCCAAACATCCCACACGTACAAGCTTCCATCCTCGGAGATGGTAGCCAACAGAAGACCATCGGGCGTCCAAGCACCAGCGGTACAGGCACCAGTATGGAGGAAGTAGGACTGCACGATCTGAAGAGGGTTGGATTTATCTGTAGGATCAACTGTGTAGACCCAAACCGAACCGTCGGAAGCGCCTAGAGCGATTGTGTTGGGGTTGGTGGAAGATGGGCATGGCGAAATCCAGTTGACCTCAGGCACCTCCTGTGCCTCACCAAGGAAGTCCATCTTGACTGAACTGTCGTTCGAGATGGTTGCTTTCCAAGCGCGCAACCTTCCGTCAAGTCCACCACTGACGAGGGCCTCTCCTTGATGCAGAGTCCATGAGAGTGTGTTAATCGAGTCTGTGTGGCCATCTAGGCTAAATAAAGAGGGAAGCTGGGTGCTCTTGAGGGCGTCTGCGGCGGGGTCGCTCGAGAAACTAGCAGGAAGCGGAGGTCGCGATTGAGCAGAGGCTGTGTTGAAGACCCATCCTGCACCGGGAGCCTCATCTTCCTGGCCAGCTGAACCGCCAACCGCGATGATGGAGGGGTACTTGGGATGCTGGGCGATGGTGAAGAGAGAGTCCTTAGGTTCGTCGAAGTAACCGATGGAGTCGTTTTGGAGCAGAATCTCCTCATTATCGGAGTCCATAGCCAGGTCCTCATCGTCAACAATCTCCTCGGCGGCATCCTCCGCGGCGAGCATATCCTCCTCGAGCTCTTCGTTGACAGGCTCTTTCTTATCGTGGGGGTTAGAAGACGACATGATGGCGGGGTAATTTTATGACGAGGGTACAATGAGTGATGTTCGATGAGGGCGATAGAAAGTATAGAAAAGAGGAATGAGTATTGATAAGAGAATTAGAGGTATGCACTAGGTAACACAGTTGATGGGCGGTCCCTTTCGTTTCCAGTTACTTGCTTGATAAGCAGGCAAATGGTTTTTCAACTTTTTGGTTGTCGGCGAGACAAGGATTTTTTTTCCTGACTGCGGGGTGGTGGCGGTCATAGCAGTCCGCTTAGCTCCAGAACTTAATGCAATGGAAATGGACCTTGGGGTATGAACTCGATGCGCTCCGATAAACGAATCAATATTAGTAGCTATCTCATTAGGCTATTGCGAACGTTAAAAGAAGAATAAGTGAGCCCCAGCTTAAGCGTATAAGTGTATTGAAAGTGCATATTAGAATGAGGTTGAGGCCAAGAAATGCTCACCTATCAATGATAAATCCTTTCAGTCGACCCTCTTGATTGCAACAAGTATAAATTATTATGCTGTAGTTTATGGATAAGGTACAGTTTGCATTCAGGTGTGAATGGACTTTTCATTCATGATTAACAGTAGACATTTGTAGTTCCTTTCATAAAAACTACCAAACTGCTTGAAAAGGTCTCTATAATAGTGGCTTGATGGTGACATGATTAAACACCCAACAATAAGCAGTATCCCGCGTACGCCAGCAACGCCTGAGTAGAAGCAGCTTTCAAGCATCCAGAACTTCAACCCAGTTCTTTTCTGACTGCTTCCGTCTCCATCTATCCTTCGCGGCTTGGCGCATAGCCTTCTCCTCTTCTCCAACCTCATCGGCCTGTGTTGCCATCTCCCGAATTTGATGCTTGAGACCCAATGAAAGCATCTTATACCATCCGCTATGAATCTTGCAACGCTTGCGCTCACACATACCGCGAACTTCGTCGCCTTCTCCTAGAGGATCGCTCAGTTGAGACGCTTTGAAAATAGCCTCGCCTTCTGGTGACTTTGCAAACGCCTCAAAAGCGTCCCGTGCACTAATACTGTCGAGACGTTGATCGTATCCGCAAATATCTTCCTTGAAGCGACCGGCAGTAATTGCAGCTTGCCGTCGTTCGTGTGCGAACTCCAAAAGGGTGAGCATTTTGTGGCAGAGAACTGTCTCCTCGGCCAAGTGGAAGCGTGCTGCAGCTGCATTTTCGAGATACTCTTTCTCCTCAGCAGAGAGGTGCATCTGATCGGGATTTTCTGTGATATTTGTTAGCCGATTTGCGTGATAGATAGGAAACGACAGCGACATACCTTTCTCAGTTCCGTTTGTCCCATTTGACTCTTTGCCTGCAAATGGTGCCTTGACCAGCCTCCAAAGCCCTTCCTCGTCAGTTCCTGAAAGACCACCTTGAAGGAGCGCCATGAATTCCTCCTGGGTAAGCTGGTCGTTAACACCTCCTTTTCCCTTTGCCTTGGGCAGCTTGGCTACCATGCGCTCCCACCATGTTTGTGCATGCTCGTTGGAACAGAACACGCTCTTCTCCTCTTGGGCTATTCGGGCCGCCTTTCTACATCCGCCCAAGGCGCATGTTTTCTTGTATAGCGTTGTGAGACTTTCGTTTGTGCAGAGTGGACAGATAAACTTTTCGATCAGATTCTCGCCAATCTCTTTGTTCATGTTGATACATTCTCCATGGAACCAATCCTCGCAATTTTCGCAGCATATCATCCATCGATGGTCGTCTGCTCCGCGGCATAGGCAATATGGTCCATGGTCGGACTCCTCGAGTTCGGATCCTGCCGATTCATGGGCATCTCCAGCGGAACCTGACCGCGCGGGTTTGGCTCTTTTCGCTGCCCTTGGCCCTCCCGTTTTCTTTGATCGCTTAGACATCTTCTTAACTGCCGAAGCGGTGCCTTTCTTCTTTGAAGCTGTGTGAGCGGCCATGTTGTAAAGTTCTGCAGATGTAGAAGGAGGATGTGAAGGTGAGTTGGAGGAGGCGGGGTGGGTATCTGACGGAGGCTGAGGGGTACTCTCGGCAACCGTTTCGCTCTTTGTGTCATTTTCAAAGGGCTCAGAGCGAGAGTCTTCGCTTTGTCCTATTGTTGGTGTGGTTTGTTCCATTGTGGAGTGTTGACAGTGTTGACAGGTATTGCCCCTTATTATATACAATTAATGTGGTCACTTGACACAATACGATTTATATAACAGACTGAGAAACAGGCAATTCAAGGGAAATATAACCACCGCTAGTTTATTAAGCTAATTGAAAAAAAGGGAAATTGAAACTTCAGTGTAAGTGACAAGCTGTTGGAGATGAGAGAAGTGAGTGGTTGATAGGCTGAATGACTAAGGCGGAACCTACAAACCCGGTAAAAGCCCGGACCATGTATTTTTGGAGCTTAGGTTGTGACAATCGAAAGATGTAAGTTTACGTAGTAGATACCTTACTTTAGCTTTTGCATGAGTTTATCGACTTTTGCCTAGAGTCAACTCACCATGTCGAATTCGACCACGGCATCGAGAGCACTGAGGGGTGTGTTCTCCTCCCTCTCAACAAGACAATGCCAGCGATGTTTGTCCAGCAGCGCTCTCCAGCCCAAGCAGCTCCGACCAACCCTCCCACGAGCGACAATCCAGTCGAGACAGCCTATTACTCAGCGCCGAACGAAATACAAGACGATCGAGCAGGCTAAGAGCCGATATAGCAATGGGGTACGTATAGAAAAGATCTGGGGAGAAATGCTATGGTAATTGAAGAAACATTGAGCTGACAAATGCACAACAGCCCTTTTCTTGGAAGGCTGGAATTCTGTTCGTCGGTACTTGCGGCTTGTTAGTATGGTACTTCGAGTTTGAAAAGGCGCGCATGCAGCGTAAGCGAATAGCTGAGGCAGCCAAGGGCGTGGGCCGACCCAAAGTTGGAGGAACCTTTGAGTTGATCGATCAGGATGGAAAGCCATTTACCAGCGAGATGATGAAGGGCAAACACTCTTTGGTACGTCGAAGGAAACGAGCTTCGCAGTTTCAAGACGAGGATTTTCATGGCTAATTCTTACCAGGTGTACTTCGGTTTCACTCGATGTCCTGATATCTGCCCTGAAGAACTCGACAAGATGGCTACCATGTTGGATATCGTCGAAGAAAAGGCCCCGGGTGCACTTCTTCCCATCTTCATCACCTGCGATCCTGCTCGCGATACCCCCAAGGCTCTTAAGGATTACCTGGGCGAGTTCCATGAGAAGTTCATCGGTTTGACCGGCACGTACGACCAGATCAAGGCGCTCTGCAAGAAGTACCGCGTCTACTTCAGCACACCTCAGAACGTCAAGCCAGGACAGGACTATTTGGTGGACCACAGCATCTACTTTTACTTGATGGACCCGGATGGCGATTTCGTTGAGGCATTGGGCAGACAACATTCACCGCAGCAGGCTGCTGCACTTATCCTGGACCATATGAAGGACTGGGATAAGAAATAGAGCATTCACTTTTCGGCTCTATGTAAAAAGAACATCCGTGGTTGTTTGTAAGATGAGCAGATATTGCGGGTGATGTAGAAGTACTGTAACACCAGAATCATTGACTCATAGAAGGATACTGTGATATTAGGAACCACTCAATCAACTGTACATTTCAACGAACTGCATTAAATGAAGAGCCTCGCGAACGATTAATTCTTGCGTCTTAGTCTACTGGTATTGAATTTACATATTGGTTACTGGGTTATGTTGATCCTCGGCTCGCATCAATTATGGGTGGATATTACCGACGAGTCCTCTTATCAACCATGACTCTAACAAGTTGGCACTTAAAGCGTTACAACTAATAGTTAACTTTGAGCATTACACGTCGTCGCTGCACCTTTAATTGTCCTGCCAGATCACTGAGACCTCTAATCTTGAAGCTCTGGCGTATATTTTCTCCTACACTTGATCCTTAACATGTCGGTAAATATGCAACGTTTTGGTGTGGTCGGCCAATGCCGATTCGCTGCACGTCGATTGACGCAGCTACGGTCTGTCGCACCGACGACGACAGCTGTCTTGAGAGCCTCATCTATATCACAAAGGCCGTTCACTACCTCTAACGTTTATCTATCCAAGACAAAGGGCTCACTAGGCGTCAACCCAAATCAGTATGAGGAGCCCACAGACGTGGCACGAAAGCTGTTTTCCGAGTTTGCCTTTGCATTTGAGTAAGTCGGCTCCGCACAGTGTCTTGTGTACTTCCATTCAACTCGGGATATATGTCTCGCCAACACAAAATGTGTAACATAACTGACGAACGACAGTATTGACGGCGTCCTGTATCAAGGCCGCAACAGAGTGGATGGAGCCGAGAAGGTCATCAAGATGCTCAGAAGCAATGGCATCCGATATGTCTTTTTGACAAACGGCGGTTGCGTTCCTGAGGATAAAAAAGCAGAGACTCTTCAAGAAAGACTCCAGATCGCCAAGAACGATGATGTGGTAAAAGGCAGGATGATTCTGTCCCACACACCTATGAGTGGTTGGAGGGACGATGTCAAGAACAATGGCACTGTCTTGATCACAGGCTCTCATCCTGAGAAGGCTCGCCAAATTGCCCTGAGGTGCGTATCAATCGCCATGATAAAATATTTCTGGTCAACTAATTGCTGTAGTTATGGATTCAAGCGTGTCGTCACACCAGCGGATATCCTCGCTGAATGCAAGGACGTGTTCCCCTTCGAGCATATTGAGGGCGAGATCAATGGCAAGCCGGCACCATTACCTGATGGCAAGCGAATTCCTTTGCTCAAGGACCCTTATACAACCAATGTCCCCGCGAACGCTCTTAAAATTGATCACATTTTCATCTGGAATGATCCAAGAGATTGGTCAGTTGATATTCAAATCATCCACGACCTTTTAATATCTCATCAAGGTTACATCGGCACTGTTTCGAACCGAAATGGTAACAAGTCTCTGCCCAACAATGGCTGGCAGCAAGATGGTCAACCTGGACTATGGATATCTAACCTTGACATGCTATGGAAAACAAACTATCCTGTGAACCGATTTGGCACGGGAGCATTCATGGAGGCACTCAAGGGAGTATGGTCAACTACTACCAACGGAACAGAACTGCAGTTCAGCGCACTCGGCAAACCATCCAACCATACGTACAAATACGCTCATGAAAGGCTGCTACAGTACTACCATGATATGGCCTGCAATCGCGGACAAAGCCCTGGGCATGATACATCGAAATGTCACCCACTTCGCCGCGTTTACATGATTGGCGATAACCCAGAAAGTGATATCCGGGGTGCTAGCGAATTTGAAGCGGAGGATGGTACCGAGTGGGTGCCCATTCTTGTACGAACTGGCGTCTGGCGACAGACATCAACGGAGAAGGAGCCTCGATACAAACCAGCCATCATCGTGGACGATGTTGTGGATGCTGTGGTTTGGGCGCTTAACAACGAAGGCATCAAGGCAACCAGGGAATGGTTATTGTCTGCTCTATCGCACACGAAGGGTTGCGTTAAGCTGCCGCCGCTGGAGATTGGAGATCAAGCTGGCAGCCTCAAAGACGGAGTTAAGTACCCAAGCGAGTTGGAGGCTGCTGAGGCAAGACTGTAGATAGGGTGCAATTTTTTAAGGGTTCTCAACACTTGACATAGAACGCGAATCGTTTTCATTAGAATTTAGGACAGTAAATCTCCAAATCTATCCGGTGGTTGCCTACTTCGAAATCTCAAGGCTGACTTTTCAGGGAAGGATATCTTTTTCCAGACCTTGTATCAAAGCTGAAAAGAGTGGATTATACCTTGCGTGAAACAGGGGGCACATATGCAAGAGAAATCCTGAAAGTCCGTTCCCGTTGCAGATACTGTTGGCGCTAACCAGCTGCATCACAACCAACAACACCAACATGGTGTGAGACCACTCAACGAAGGAGGTCAATTGAGCTGCTGGAAGATCAATTGGCCTAGGTAACGAGAATTGTAGGTACTCGGAAAACAAAAGGAAAACAAAATTCTATTATTTTCGCATCCTCGAAACCTCCAGTTGTTGCTCATCTATCTACCACAAAGACTCGTCAATCTGGTGATAGTTCGTATCTTTGATCTGGACCAGGGTCATGCACATGGGGTATCACATCCTGGCCTCAGCTGCACACGATGCAGTTCACTCGTGAACCCCCCTGATCAAGGATGTCCCAGCCTCCACGAAGGACGAAAGACATAAAGAGTATCAAAAGGTCTCTCGTCTAGGAGGTCCCTCACCAACCACTTTCCTCCTCAAGCCTGTCCTTTGCGAGGCCTCAACTCGACAGCTTTATGTCTCAGCCCCTCGTGTATAGCAAATCTCTGATCATACTCGGGACTCCTGGATATGAGTCCCGCTAACAGCCTCGACGAGGCTTCCAGCAGCCTGTACAACGCGCTCAAAATTCCACACACCGGAGATATCGGCTGCTTTGCTGGGAGGGAGACCCAGAGCCAGTCCCTCCACTACCTTCCAAACCGGCGACGAGCATTGATTAAGCCGATTGTCAAAGCCCTGGCTGTTCAAGAATCCAACGATGAAGACCAGAAGGCCACGATTAAAGACTTGGCTAAGAAACTCGTCTGCCATAGACCACAAAAGCGACATACGGAAACCCTCGTATTTGACGGAGACAACTTTTCAGACCCCGTGGACTATGTTCATGCCTTGCTGACTCGGATGTTCTACAACTGGCTCGAGACTAAGAGCAAAGAGAGGCTGTACACAGAAGACCCAATACTGGTTCAGTATTCTCAGAAATCATCGGCTTCCCTGTGAGAACATGGAGGAACGCCTACAAGCAAACGAGCTTCGGATCAAAATCAAAGTTTTATCATTTACGACACAGACGACGGCGAACACTCAGGTGACTATGTAGGCGATGATATAATTGAATCAATTGAAGAAGATGAAGAGAAAGGCGAGTGTTTCCGTCAGATATCTATACAGACGAAACTTCGACGCCCTAGACTTACTAGGGAGAGCCCCTTGAGTGATCGGGAGATCCCAAGGACGCCTTCAAGGAACCAAAGTTCGAGGTATCGCAACATTTATTCCAGATCATCAGGCCCGCTATCATACCCAACACCTACGGACGATGCATTCTTTACTTCACCAGGGTCTGTCGCCTCGCCAGATCCCAGTGAGATCTTCACTCCATATTCGACAGCCTCGACACCATATTCTATCTTTAGCACCGAGGGCTGCGAAACCCCACAGTCTTCTTTTCGTCAGAGCTCCTACAACAAATGGCACATGCAGAGTCCAACGCGCAGAAAGATGCAGAAAGATGATGACCTCCTTTCAAATGACATGATGGAGAAAATGAAACTCAACGCGGATGACCTGGTTAACAAGAGCGAGGAAGCTGAATCAGATTTGGAGTCATCACGCTCTCGTCGTTCCATGACCTTCGATGACACAGAGAAATCGCCAGTTCATGATATCATGAGTCAACTGGTCAAGCCAGTTAAAGCAAGAAACTTGGGAGCTGGGTATATATATTGCTTCGCCGAAAGGTCAAAGCCTGGATTCCTCAAAATTGGGTTCGTAAAATGTCCCGAGTTCAGCAAGCCTGATCAAGTTGAAAAGAGGATGGAGGAATGGAAGCGTGAGTGCAAACATGACTTGGACTTCAGGTTCAAGTTCTTCATGCATTGTGCTGTTCCGAGGATGGAGAAATTGATTCACCAGACTTTACACAGAGAGAAAAAGTATGCCTCTTGTCCGAATACAGCCTGCAAAAAGAAGCACCAGGAATGGTTCAAGATAACGGAAAAACAGGCACGCCGAGTTATCGACGTCTGGCAACAGTTCAGCAAATTGGAACCGTACGACAAAGAGGGCCGTTTGACGGATCATTGGGCGCGATACAAACTGACACAGCTCGACGATGAGTGTCTCTGGAATACCAAAAGGTGGTTAGCCACAGAGTGGTTTCGGTTGATCACCGAGGCTGTCGAGAAGGATTTGGCCCCGAAGCGAGAGAAAAGAAGAGCCGTGGAGCAACAGCTCGCAGATTTGGAGAAGCAGCTTGCACAGATGAAGATGGATGAGAAACCTCTTCAGCAAATGCTGGTTGTGTTAAGGGAAGCTCAACAACAAATTTTGGTGTAGAAGCACAATATGGGCATATTCGAGTTGTGAGTTTACTGGATTGGACGCTTGTTGATGGAAATGTTTAGGGTCTGACCATAATTATTGCGCTTTGTACCAGTAAGTATTGTTTCATTAGTTAAAGAATTGGATAGTTAAGATGTGAAAGATCAAGTATTGTGATACTTGTGAGTCGTCCTACCCTACACCGGTATACCGGAGGCTATGTGAGTAAGTATTACACCCACGTACAGAGCACGAATGTGTAGCTCGTCAGGATGAGGCTGTCTTGTCTCACCTTGTCGAAGATAGAACGTTGAATCTGGAGCGTGGGGGACACTTGAATAGATGAGATGTGATTACCTGAACTGAGGGGGCAAGAAAACGTCTGATGTTAAATCAGGGTGCCAAAATAAACCAGTCTAAAGAATTGCTAAGATAAACTAAACTTACCTTAGGCCCTGATCTGTATCGACTAGAACGCTGGGTGTGGAGCAACTTGCGGTACTTATTTTTCTATGCATAAAGCGTATATACCTTAGTAATCCCTGTTCATCAAGTAATATAGCGTAGGTCTTATCAGGTCAGTCAGTCTGGGCAGCCTCATTGCTAACTGATCTGCTAGATCCTTTCTGTAAGGGCTAATATTAGCCTTATGACGATTTCACCACCTTATGCCATAGGAAACGCGTACCTTTGTGACTAATAGCAACTATGTCAGCATTATTAAGGACCCTAACCCCAAGGCCTGAGGCTAGCACACAAGCCATAATTAAAGCTATTCCTAATGACCGTGCCTTTAATAAAGATCCTGCTGCTAATAATAATAACCCCCCTCCCTCATAATGAACAATGCCGCCGCCAGTCTCAAGACTGAGGACTCTATAGCAGGCACTGCCGCCATTACTAGAGAAGAAGAAGCCTGCATATATAAGATGGAATAATGACCAGGTCAGGCTATTACTAGAGCTATACTATAAGGCTTAGAACAGAGATAAGTTTAGCAGTAAAAAGTCTACAGATATAAGGCATGTATATAAGGATATAGCTACTAGGCTGTCAGATAAGTTCACTAATACCTTTTTTAACTTTAAGAAGGTCAGGAGGAAGATAGAGGACTTACTAAAGATTTAGAAAGTGTTCCTTATAATTAACAGCACTAGTAGCACTTCCTATAACTATAATACCGGCAGTATCCTTATAAGTAACAAGCTTTAGGGCTTCTTTATTAATAAATATACTCTGCCAGTAAAGCAAATTAAATAGCATAGTCTGCAGCATTATTATCTTTATAAATAAGCTTTTGAGGGCAAGGAAGAGGTCAGACTTACTACAGTTAAGGCTATAGATAATAAGAGGCTTGCAGTATTAACTACTAATCTAGTCTTAAGTAATAATAATAATCTAGAAGAGGAAGAGGCTAAGGAAGGAGAAATATCTATTGTTGGCAGCCGTGCTATAATAAGCATACCAGGGCCTCCTTCTAGCCAAGCTGTAGTAATAGAATTAGCTTAGAAACAGCAGCGTGATTCCTCTATTCCTTTGTTACAGTAAACGCCATAGCTGCCTGTAAAGAGGCCACATAGAGCTATTCCTAAAAGTCTAAGTTAGCTTAGAAATATCAGTAAAACTCTTATAGCTATACTTGCCTCTCATTAGGACTGCCATGCAGTTAGGGCTATAGATATAAAAGCTACTAATTGTAATATTAAGGAGCATTTTAGAGAGATAGTAATAAAAGATAAAGTTAAACTATTTAAAGATTAGTTATTTCTTTATTATAATAATATAATAAGGTATAATAGTTTAGGGAAGAAGTATAAAAGGAGCCTATTTAGAAGATATACCATAGAGGCTCTAGGGGCTTCTCAGAGAGAAGATATATAAATAGGCGGTTTTTTAGAGAGTTTATTAGCGACAGAGGAGGAAATATATATTTCCTAGTTAATAGAAATAAATAAATAAAGAAAATCCTTTAATTTAGTATTAAAAAGTTATAAAATAAAGAAATTAGTATTATAGAAAAGCTAGGTTATAAATTAAAGAGGTGATGCAGCTGCTTTAGTATTAAAGCTAAAAAAAGGCCGGCTTTATAGATCCTGTTAACCTAATTAGGGTTATTAGCCTAGAGATCTTAATTAACCCTAATTACTTTAAGGCAGTATTATAATACTTAAAACTACTCTAAAAAAAATCTAAATTTAATATTTATAGTATTTAGATATAAAAT
>JABSSZ010000887.1:0-10302 GCA_013755755.1 Fusarium sp. NRRL 25184
GATAAGCAGAACTTATCGTGGGGTCGTTTTGCGGAGTAATTTCGGGAAATCGTATGTGATTACACAACTACCATCTGATAAGTGCCCGGCGCCGCGCACGCGAATATCTCGACGGTTAGGAGCCAAATCGATGCAATTCCAGGGCTGGAGGACTGCTATGTTCTGGCGGTCCGTTTGGTTCAAGAGCGACGCTGTATAGACGAGCAGGCGCTGAGATATTTGCATATACAGCAGCTAGGGGGCCAGGCTTTGCTGCAAGGACTACGATATAGCAATGCGCTGATCCTGCTGCTCCTTAATATTCAAAAAAAAAGAAAGAAAAAAATGAATTAATAAAAGAATACGCCTTCTAGATAGATAGATAGATACGGACTGGTTATAGCTATAAGTATATAAAGATCCTACCTGACGGCCAGCTTACCGTCGACGAGGGGCGGCCCGCCTCCTCCCTAGCCGAGCCCAGCGCCCCCGATGGCCCTGGCCCCGAGTCGGCCTTGGTCCCGGGCCTAGGTCATCGGGCACGGGGGTCCCTACCTGTACCCGTATCCGGCCCTGGCCCTGGCCCCGCCGGCGGCGCTGTTTGAGCTCGTCGACGAGCCGGTTCAAGCTCCGGCCGGCGCGTAAGAGCTCTAGCTCTGCAACTGCCTCCTCCTCGCTCTTGCCGGACGCCGTGCGGGCCAAGAGCTCATCCCAGATCACCTTCCGGCGACAGAACTGCACCCTGATCCCGTTCCCCGGGCGCCAGCGGCTTCCCCACGTCTCTTCTAGCACCCGTACGGCCGGCTGGCCTGCAATCCCTTCCTCCCATTCCTTCCAGACATCCCGCACTGTAAAGGCCTTGGCCAGGGCTGCAACGACGGGCATACCTGGTACTGGAGGCTCTGGAGCCGGAGCCGGAGCCGTATTGAAGTTCAAGGTAGGGGCTGTCGACGGCGCCGGCGCCGGCGCCAGCGATACTGCTGGCCTGGCTCCAAAGTGGCCGGTAAAGGTGACAGGGACCTTGCCTTGGAGGAGGGCATCGAGGCCGTCCTGAATTCCTTCTAGCCGGGCCTCTAGCCGGATGGCCAGCCGCTGGCTATTCTGTAAGACGGCCTCGCGTGTGCTCTCTAACACACCGCTAAGCTCTGGCAGCGCGCGTTGTACGAGCAGGCTTAACGGCTCCGTAGCCCCTACCGCGTCAGAGCGAACGGCGACGGCGAACTCATCCCATTCGGGCCCGTTAAAAGGGGCGTAGGCGAAGAAGGGTAGCGACAGATAGCGAGGTTGCAATATAGCCAGGTCCTGTAACAGTACTATGCGCAGGCGCCGCATAAGCTTAAGGAAGCCGTCGGCGGCTAGGTCGTCGTCGTCGAGGCCACCTTCTGCCCAGCATTGCCGGCGTGCGCGAGCCTCAAAGCGAGGCTCCCACTCCTCGATCCACGGCCAGAGCTGCTTTTGTAAGACGTACGGAGGCTCGTGGGCCGCACGCGCGAGGAAGTAGTCCCCGGGTGACGCCGAGAAGCCGGCGACAATACGCATGAACTGGCGCGGTAGATGCGTAAGATAGGCCTGGCAGAGCACGCTCTGGTTCCAGCGGCCGGCCTGCGAGATCTGGGCGAGCGACGTGCCGTGGGTCTCCGCGTCCTGGGCGCCTACCCTGCGCGGGAGGTGCGTCTTCTTTGACGCCATAAGGCCAGCAGCACCGAAGATACGCCAGGTCTCTTGTAGCTGCGTCGGGTACGAGAGCTCCTGCTCGCGGTCCCGTCCGACAAGAACCTTGATCCGATACCAGTCCTGGCGGCGCCGGAAGGACGGGGACGGTTCGCCGGCGACGTGCCAGCGCCAGAAGAAGAGCTGTGCTAAGGCCCCTTGCGTACAGAACAAGGGGTCCTTATGCCGGAGGGCACCCATGAACTCTTTCTTTGCCGTCTTGTTTAGCTTACCGTCTCGTAAAAGGGTAACGAGGCAGCCACAGGGGGTCGGGCCTTCTGAAGACGGATAGTCGAGTAGAGACAGGTCTGCAAGCTCCATCTTACGGCGGTTTTCCCCCCGTAAGAGGTAGTAGTGGCCGAACAGGAGGTCAACTCGCGTACGGAGGTTTTGCGGCATGTATGCGGCCCCGCTGAGAAGGAGATCCTGGACCCGGAGCCATTCGTCGGGTGAATAGCCGGCCTGGATCCCGTCAGTCCCGCGGTCTTTAAAGGAGGCGCGGTCGTGCTTCCCCCGCTGCCGGCCGCGTTGCTCAAGGAAGCCTCGTACGGCGGCGCCCCGGGGGTTTTCCGTGTTTGCGTTGCCGTGGGCTACCTGGAGCCGCCAGAGCTCGATAACGGCCGCGATATAGGCGTCGATAGTGCCCCTCGTAAGCAGAGATCCTTCGGCAAGGTCTGCTGCAGCCGGCGCAAGGGCCGTGGGTGGCACGTAGCCCTCGCGGTCGTCCGCAAGCAGCTCGGCGGCCTCGGTCAGGGGGACCTCTAGGGCTTCGGCTAGGCTTTCGGCCTCTGCCAGGGCCGCGGCCTCGAGCTGCTCCTGTTCGAGCTGCCGCCGTAACTGTACAGCCTTTCCTTTGCCCTTGCCCTTACCCCGTGCCCGTGGTTTCTTTTGCGGCGGGGCAACGCGTCGTAAGAGGATATCCTCTTTGAGCCACGCTGCTAGCTTGTCTGGAGTTACGAGCTCGCCGTCGGGCCAGCTATAAAGTGAGCCGTCTGCCGCAGCCCGAGGCGTACGGCACCAGGCCTATAAGTTCTCGTCTGTTAGCCGCCCATGGGACTCTACGTAAAAAAAAGAGACAAGGGCAAAGGGGAAAAGAGAGGGCGGCGGCCGGGGGAACGCGCCTTCCACTCCCGCTGCTTCGCAGCATAACTCCGTGCCGTGTTCGCCGGCTGTTCGTCCTTCTTCGCCTGAAGGCCCGCCCTCCGGGCGGCACGGGCACGCTCATCTGCGGCCGTGTACGAGTCGTCTGCGGCCATCTCGGTCGATCAAGGCCTTTCTACGTGGTGTTTGTTTCCTGTCTGGGGCCTGATAAGTTGCGGGGAACTTATCAAATGCACTTATCAGGCGCCGCGCACACGATTTCACGGGCCGCTTTTTGCGGGGGATAAGTCGTCACGTGGTCTGAGCGAATTACGACGTAATTGCGGGCACCATCGATAAGCAGTATGCAAGCCTGAAGTAGTTGTACAGTATTAAAATTATCATGCACTGTGCGCTCTGTTTGGTGAAACTCAACACTTTTCGCCAGAAGTTCTATAATAAATGCCAAAAACAGGGGAAAGTAACTGAAACTCTTCTTTAGTACTGAATATCTGATGGTTATCAAGTTTTTGCCATCCAGCTTCCTACTTAAAAGCAGCTGTTTGGACGTTACAGGCGGCGATTAGCACTGTAATGACACCTCAGTAGCGCTCCATCGCTGGCCCGCCGTTTCCAAACCTCGGTCCATCTATGACCTCCGCCTGACCCAAGCTTATCAACTTCCAACTTCAACCTCCCCAGGTGCTACGTGCCTATCTTACTATTTATTCCTGCCGTTACCTCGAAGGCGTCCAGAAAAGCTGAGTATTTCCTCTCGGTATTAATATCTTGGAAAATTCTTGGCCGCCTTCATAATAAACGACACGTGCACGCGCGCCCATGTTCGACACTTAATTACGATCTCCCCCTCCACCTCGAACCCTCCTCGAAGAACTCTCGCCCACAATCGAGCACTCGATATTCGAGTACATGTGCCCTTGATCGCTGACACATGAGTGCCGCGACGGCATCATGGCGCAGGCACAGCATGTCGCCTTGGAGCGACTGGAGCAAATCTCCCGCGGTCTTCGATCAAGGTCGGTTTCACCATGTGACGATTGGTAGGGCAAGGGGCCTAATATTTCCACAGAACAAGCAACGATTTGCGAAAACGATCCGCCGTACAGCTTCGCGAGCTTGTAGCTGTTTGTCATCGAGACCTTAGCCCTGAACAATTTCAGGCTTTCTACAACTCAGTCAACAACAAGATTACACAGCTCATTACACATGGGAGCGACTCGTCCGAGCGACTCGGAAGCATCTACGCCCTTGATGCGCTCATTGATTTCGAAGGCGTCGACGTCGGTGCCAAATACACGCGTTTCACACAGAATCTTAAGACGATCCTTCGAGGCAAGGACATCGACCCTATGCAACCAGCTGCGATCGCGCTTGGAAAACTATGTCGACCTGGTGGATCAATGATCTCGGAAGTGGTGGACTCGGAGGTCAACACAGCTCTCGAATGGCTACAGAATGACCGCGTGGAGGAGCGACGATACAGCGCAGTCCTCGTCCTGTGCGAATTGGCCCGAAGCGCCCCGACACTGATGTATCAATACATCCCGACAATCTTCGACTGGATCTGGATAGGACTTCTAGACACCCGGCAGCTTATTCGGGCAACGTCGGCGGAAACAGTTAGCGCCTGCTTCCGAATCCTTCGCGAACGAGACCAGGAGATGAAGCAACTCTGGATGAGTAAGATTTACAACGAGTCGAAAGCAGGTCTCAAGGTCAACACGGTCGAATCGATTCACGGTTCGTTGCTGGTTCTCAAGGAACTGCTCGAGCAGGGAGCTATGTACATGCAGGAACATTATCAAGAAGCATGTGAAATTGTCTTTAAGCACAAAGATCACAGAGATCCCACTATTCGAAAGACTGTGGTTCTTCTGATCCCAGATCTTGCCAGCTACTCACCAGCTGACTTTGCGCATACTTGGCTACACAAATTCATGGTATATCTATCGGGCATGTTGAAGAAAGACAAGGAGCGAAATGATGCCTTCCTTTCAATTGGTAACATTGCCAATTCGGTCAAGAGCGCCATTGCTCCGTACCTCGATGGTGTCTTGATCTATGTGCGAGAAGGTCTCAGCGTTCAGTCTCGCAAGAGAGGTTCAGTCGACCCGGTATTTGACTGTATCAGTCGTCTTGCTGTAGCTGTCGGCCAGACACTGAGCAAATACATGGAGGCACTTCTGGATCCCATCTTTGCGTGCGACCTCACCCCCAAGCTCACACAAGCCCTTGTCGACATGGGTTTCTATATCCCTCCAGTCAAACCGACAATCCAGGAGAGACTACTTGATATGCTCAGCATGGTACTCTGCGGCGAACCCTTCAAGCCCCTTGGTGCTCCGCAGCCAAACACCCTCAACTCAGTTCCTATTATTCCCAAAGACGCAAAAGATCCCCATGCTTATGAGCATAGAAAGGCTGAGATTAAGTTGGCGCTCAACACTCTTGGTAGCTTCGATTTCTCAGGACATGTCATGAACGAGTTTGTCCGCGATGTCGCAATCAAGTATGTTGAAGATGAGGATCCAGAGATTCGTGAGGCAGCGGCTTTAACATGTTGCCAATTATACGTTCGCGATCCGATTGTCAACCAGTCCAGTTACCATGCGCTTCAAGTTGTGGGTGATGTGATAGAGAAACTTCTCACGGTCGGAGTCTCAGATCCTGAACCGAATGTCAGGCGGACAGTTCTGGCGGCTCTCGACGAACGATTTGACAGACACTTGGCCAAGGCTGAGAATATTCGCATCCTCTTCTTTGCGCTCAACGATGAAGTTTTCTCCATTCGAGAAGTGGCCATCTCCATTATCGGCCGCTTGGCTAGGTACAATCCAGCATATGTCATCCCTTCACTACGAAAGACTGTCATTCAGATGCTTACGGAGCTCGAATTTTCCGATGTCGCCCGTAACAAGGAGGAGAGCGCAAAGCTATTGAGCCTTCTGGTACAGAATGCGCAATCACTTATCAAGCCATACATTGAGCCCATGATCTCAGTCCTTCTCCCGAAAGCAAAGGACAACAACCCTTCGGTTGCTGCCACGATTCTCAAGGCCATTGGCGAGTTTGCTACCGTGGGTGGCGAGGATATGATGCCTTACAAGAACAAATTGATGCCAATCATTCTTGATGAGTTACAGGACCAGAGCTCCAACGTAAAAAGAGAGGCTGCTCTGCATGCTCTAGGACAACTCGCAAGTAATTCAGGATACGTTATCCAACCATACATCGAATATCCTCAACTGCTCGAAATTTTACAGAGTATCATCAGAACCGAAGGACAACGCGTGCCCTTGCGACAGGAGACCATCAAGCTGATGGGTATCCTAGGTGCACTCGACCCTTACAAACACCAGGTAAATCTTTCGAAATGGCGCAAATTGCTCCAGCTATTAACACCAACTCAGGCCGAAGAACGAACTCCCGATTCCCGACGAGGCGAGGCCAACCAATTGACCGACATTTCTCTCATGATGACCGGACTGACACCCTCTAAAAAAGAGTACTTCCCGACTGTTGTGATTAATGCTCTTCTCCAGATCTTGAAGGATTCTTCATTGGTTCAGCACCACGCGGCTGTGATTGAAGCTATTATGAACATCTTCCGCACCCTGGGCTTGGAGTGTGTTTCGTTCCTTGATAGAATCATACCGGCATTCCTCCAGGTGATACGATCGGCCACTTCCACGAGACTCGAGTCTTACTTCAACCAACTGGCCACTCTCGTCAGCATCGTGCGGCAACATATAAGAAATTATCTTCCATCAATTGTCGAGATTTTGCAGGAGTACTGGCACACCTCGCCATCACTACAGACCACCATCTTGTCGCTTGTAGAGGCCATTTCGAGGTTGCTTGAGGGTGAATTCAAAATTTACCTCGCTGGTTTGCTACCCTTGATGCTTGGTGTCCTCGACAAGGATACTTCCGCCAAGCGAACACCGTCGGAGAGGGTGATGCACGCTTTTTTGGTGTTTGGTGCCAGTGCCGAGGAGTACATGCATCTCATCATCCCCGTCATTGTCAGGACGTTCGAGAAGCAGGGCCAACCTACATTCATCAGGAAGCAGGCTATCGATACAATCGGTAAGATTTCTCGCCAGGTGAATCTTAATGACTTCGCTGCGAAAATCATTCACCCTCTTACACGTGTTTTGGACATGG
The DNA here is from genome assembly GCA_013755755.1 of Fusarium sp. NRRL 25184. Taxonomy (NCBI): domain Eukaryota; kingdom Fungi; phylum Ascomycota; class Sordariomycetes; order Hypocreales; family Nectriaceae; genus Fusarium; species Fusarium sp. NRRL 25184. The sequence continues at coordinate 6,958 of JABSSZ010000887.1, forward strand.
GCGAACCTCCACTCCGTACTGCTGCTCTAGATACGCTCTGTGCGCTCATCCAACAGCTGGGCAAAGACTATCTACACTTTATGGGGACTGTCAACAAGGTCATCAATCAGCACCAGATTCAGCACTCCAACTACGAGCTGCTTGTGAGCAAGCTTCAGAAGGGGGAGGTTCTGCCACAAGATTTGAGCTCTGGTGCTGGCTTTGCCGATGGCGCAGACGAGCCTCCTTTTGCGGATCAAGGCACGAAGAAGTTGGAGATGAATGCTATCCATTTGAAGGCTGCCTGGGATACCAAAGGCAAATCCACAAAGGAGGATTGGCAAGAGTGGCTACGACGGTTCAGTACAACACTGCTTACCGAATCACCGAACCACGCACTTCGAGCTTGCGCCAGCCTCGCCAGTGTGTATTTACCTCTGGCTCGTGAGCTCTTCAACTCAGCGTTCGTGTCTTGCTGGAGCGAGCTTTATGAAAAATTCCAGGACGAGCTCATCCAGAACATTGAGAGCGCTATAAAATCCGAGAGCGTCCCGCCCGATCTGCTTGGCCTCCTACTCAACCTCGCCGAGTTTATGGAGCATGACGACAAGGCTTTGCCGATCGATATTCGAGTTCTCGGTAGGGAGGCAGCTCGCTGTCACGCGTATGCAAAGGCCTTGCACTACAAGGAACTCGAGTTCCTTCAAGACCAGAGCAGCGGTGCAGTCGAAGCCCTGATCGTTATCAACAATCAGCTACAACAGTCCGATGCTGCCATTGGTATTCTCCGCAAAGCTCAGTTATATAAGGAAGGCATCCAGCTGCGAGAAACCTGGTTTGAGAAGCTGGAGCGTTGGGAAGAGGCACTTGCGTTTTATAATAAGCGTGAGGAGGAGGTGCCTGAGGATCAAGCTATACCCGTTGATATTGTCATGGGTAAGATGCGATGTTTGCATGCTTTGGGAGAGTGGGAGGTTTTGGCTTCTTTGACCGGTAGTACTTGGGCCAACTCTACGCCGGAGGTTCAGAGAATGATTGCACCGCTTGCGACAGCCGCTGCGTGGGGTCTGAACAAGTGGGATTCCATGGACAACTATCTCTCATCGCTCAAGAGATACTCACCTGATCGATCATTCTTTGGTGCGATTTTGGCACTCCATCGCAACCAGTTCCACGAGGCGATTGCCTGCGTTCAGCAAGCTCGCGAAGGCCTAGATACCGAGTTAAGTGCATTGGTCAGTGAGTCGTACAACCGGGCATACCAGGTCGTCGTTCGGGTGCAAATGCTTGCTGAGCTTGAAGAGCTCATCGTCTACAAGCAATGTGACGAGAAGAAGCAGGCCATCATGAGACGCACCTGGGAGACACGACTGAAAGGTTGTCAGAGGAACGTCGAGGTTTGGCAGCGAATGCTCAGGTTACGTGCCATTGTGATCGCGCCGACCGAGAATATGCACATGTGGATCAAGTTTGCAAACCTTTGCCGCAAGTCTGGACGAATGGGACTGGCTGAGAAGTCACTCAAGCAACTTATTGGAACTGACGCTCCTTTGGTATCCACGATTCCCTACTGGCGTGAACAGCGACAGCCAGGACCTGGTCCAAGGAACGCACCAGCTGCACAGGTCATCTACGCTGTGCTCAAGTACCAGTGGGAACTTGGGCAGCAGTTGCCTGCTAACAAGAAGGCCAACATTCCCGAGAAGACACTGTATTGTCTGCGCAAGTTCACTAATGATGCTGCTCATCGTTTGGAGGTTGCTAAGGCTCACCTTAATGCACAAGCTGGTAGTAAGGTCATCATCACTGGCGACTATGGGTTCCAGAACCAGATGGACCCTACTCTCATGAGCCCGCAGACTCAGCGAGCACTGTATGATCAGACGGTCCTGTTGGCCAAATGCTACTTGCGACAGGGAGAATGGCTAATTGCGCTCAACAAGGATGATTGGCAATATACTCAGGTTCAGGATATTCTCACATCGTATTCTCAGGCGACCAAGTACAGTCCTCGCTGGTACAAAGCCTGGCACGCTTGGGCGTTGGCCAGCTTTGAGGTCGTTCAGACTCTCACAGCTGGAAACGAAGGACACTTGTCAAGGACGGATCACAACATGGTGATTGACCACGTTGTTCCGGCTGTCAAGGGCTTCTTCAAATCTATCGCACTCTCACAGGGAAGTTCGCTGCAGGATACTCTCCGACTGCTCACACTCTGGTTTACGCATGGTGGAAGCGCAGATGTCAACACAGCTGTTACAGAAGGCTTTGCTAATGTCAGCGTCGACACCTGGCTCGAAGTGATTCCTCAACTGATCGCACGAATCAACCAGCCTAATAAGCGAGTTCAGCAGTCAGTGCATAACCTTCTTGCCGATGTTGGACGAGCTCATCCGCAGGCTTTGGTTTATCCCCTCACTGTCGCCATGAAATCTTGGCAGAACACACGCCGATCCCGCTCTGCAGCTCAAATTATGGATAGTATGCGGCAGCATAGCGCAAACCTGGTCGCCCAAGCTGACACGGTCAGTCATGAACTGATTCGTGTAGCTTTCTTGTGGCATGAACTCTGGCATGAGGGACTGGAAGAGGCTTCGCGTTTGTACTTTGGTGATCACAACATTGAGGGTATGTTTGCAACACTCGTGCCTTTGCATGAGCTTCTTGAGCGCGGTCCCGAGACTCTTCGTGAAATCTCTTTCGCACAAGCGTTCGGCCGAGACCTCAAGGAGGCGCAAGATTGGTGCCGACAGTACGAGACAAGTCAAGACGTCAACGATCTGAACCAGGCGTGGGATCTGTATTATCAGGTATTCCGCAGAATAAGTAGGCAGCTACCTCAGGTTACCACCCTGGAGTTGACATACTGGTCGCCCAAGCTCCTCAACACCAAGAACTTGGACCTGGCAGTTCCCGGAACATACAAGAGCGAACAGCCCATCGTAAGGATAATGTCCTTTAACACGACGTTTAGTGTTATCAACTCTAAGCAGCGCCCACGAAAGCTCAACATTAACGGTAGTGACGGAAAGTCGTACGCTTTCTTGCTAAAGGGCCATGAGGATATTCGCCAGGACGAACGAGTTATGCAGCTGTTCGGCCTATGCAATACCATTCTGGCTCACGACTCTGAATGCTTCAAGCGCCATCTCAACATTCAGCGCTACCCTGCCATCCCTCTGTCGCAGAATAGCGGTCTGCTCGGGTGGTTTCCCAACAGCGACACTCTTCACGATCTTATTAGGGAGTATCGTGAGAGCCGCAAGATTTTGCTCAATATTGAACATCGCATCATGCTTCAGATGGCGCCTGACTACGATAACCTGACCTTGATGCAGAAAGTTGAGGTGTTTGGTTATGCACTGG
>JABSSZ010000889.1:0-16639 GCA_013755755.1 Fusarium sp. NRRL 25184
CTTAACAATCTTGCATTGACTTGTTTTGAACACGAAATCCTTGATTTGATTTGCTTGGAGTGACTTGAGTTGATTATATTTGAATTGCTTGGAGCGCTGCACTGTACAGGCCGAGCCTCGGCTATACAGCTTTTCCGAGCCCATTCGGTTTTTTTTCTTTTTTTCATTCTCGTTCTTCCTTGCCCAATGCCCCAATGCTGTCATTGCGTCATCACGTAGCAAGCTGCATCATGCGAGAAGATATGACCAACTAGTCCTGTCTACCGCACTACGACTTATGATATATAAGTATCTATAAGGCCCTTCATCACCAATTTCCCGTTGTCAACATGCTTCCACATATCACTCACGACGGGTACACCGAGTACGACATACCGCTAGCACTTCAAAACGCCATTGATGCTGTAGACACCATCGCTGCATCCGCCGAGGCAAAGAGAGTTCCCCATGATAATGATAACATAATCATATATCGGTACCCAGATGATCCTGAGAACGATACAAGAAATGAAACGTTCAAGGAGCTTGTGAATATATTTGTGAGCACTATATGCCGCAGGACCACCTCCATGACTAGCTAACCAAGAAGTACCCTATGGTTGCAGATTGGCCCGGCAAAGAAGATGTTGAGTTTGAATGGAAATTCAACCACATCCGTTTGGAAAGGGGCGGAGTAGGGACGCCAATTAACGGTAGGAACGTTGTCATTCCTCGGCCATTATCCGACATCGAAGAAAGCATAGTTACCGTTTTAATCACGAAGTCAAAGTCACAAGAAGAGGTGAAATGGGTTTGTTCAAAGGCATATATACTGGACGTTGAAAACTCTATTTTTGTAGATAACAGGCCATGCAGGATGTGGATATTCGCCTTTCGTTGCAAGGAAGAAGTCAACCGAGAAGCTGGAGAAGCTGAAGAAGCTGAAGAAGCTGGAGAAGCTGGGAGTATTGGATAGTTGCGGTAGATCACGCTCCGGGGCTTAAATACCAGGACCGTGTATATCCTGTACAATGTCCATTGGAACCCGGAACCACTGGTCAGAACCAAATTCATCAATACCTATAACGTTAGGAAACAATTTCGTCCACTCGTCGATGTCCCTAGCATATCCTCCATGCTCTACCCCAGCCACGACGTTCTGGTCTCGGTCCTGGAAAGCGCCGGGCGACAAACCTAGCTGCTGACATTCCCCATGTTGAGAAACTATCTGAGGAAGCTCCTGGTCGGTTCCTGAACCTGCATGACCAGTATATGGCTGTCGGTTCCTGGTGCTTGGCGTTGCAGCCATAGTGTTGTAATCCGCAGAAGTATCACGGGAACACTCGCTGTTGCCCAAGTCTAATGAGAGACCTTGGTTGTCTGATGGACTGGCCTCTTCAATAAGATTCCTGACCGGTGTTGGTTCCAAAGACGAGGTGGCGGTGCCTCCTGAAGTGACTCGGTCGAACTGATCATCGCGTATACCGACAGCTGCGTTTTGGGGCCCAGAGTCATCGTTGCGGCCATCATCGGCGACCCTTCCCATGGGATTCTTAACCAACTCTTGACCAACGTAGCTCGTGGGATCGTTGCTAATTTCCAAGTCTACAGCGCTCCGTGAATCTTGTGACCCTCCGCGAGGGCTATGGCGAGCCCTCTTTGTAGGTGACTCCATTCCACTGTTGGATGATGGAATTAACTTGTTAGGTTGTGTTCCATCAACTTCGGGGGGGGTTCCCTCAGGTAGTTTTCTCAAGTGTGTCCTGATTGCTTCTGCGGCGGCATTGAACAAGTGCTTGACTGAATCGTGAGCATCGACAACCTCGACATACTCGACGGTCACGCCAATATTCACAGTCCTGTATACCTTAGGAAGCTCAAGCTCTTCAGACGTAAATATTAAACATGTTTCTTTTGCTTCGAGGTCATCGATGGCTCGTTTTTTCCCTCGGGCCGGGACCGTTCCCCCCAACTTTCTACATCTTTGAACCTTGTTAGTGTTTATCTTTGAACAGAAGGTTAGCAGACTCACTTGGTTCTCGACCTGAGTTTCGAGAACAGGACCCCGGGACCTTTATTTTTCACGGCAGAGGAGTAGTTCCTACCCTCGGCTAGCCAGTTGTTGAAAGTCCTTCGCGGACATCGGAGTTCTTCCAACCAGCTCTTTGTTGTTCGGTGTTCCTGGGTTTCTTTCAATTCATATAGCTGTAGCAGGGCGAACCGCTTTCTGATGATATTCAAATGCTGAGAATTCTCAAGTGCCTGGAGGTAACCAGCGAAGCCACAAGTAGCAGCGTCAATTCCAGCAAGGTTCACAAATAGTTCTGGTGTCTTAGCCCAAGATATGAGATCCTGGACAAGAAAAAGGGTCCAAGGGTCTTCCTTTTCTAATATCCCCTTCGCGAGAGTTGGGTTTTGAGCCGACGGTTGCTCCGGGCTCAAAGATCTTGAGAGATGTTCATCTGAAACGCTTTCTGTCCCAGTAGTCGGACTAGCTCGAATAGTTGATGGTAGGCCTATGTCTGGAGATTGCGAAATCTCTCTCGGTGTTTGCGATATCTGGGTATTGATGCTGTCGGGCTGGCAGAACGACTCTGGAAGTTGAGCCACTGGATCGTTGTCTCGTCTGGTTTGGATTTTCTTGCTGATTATATCTCTGATGGGTTGGGGGATGCGCTGTGCGATCTGCTTGCACTCTTTCCAGACCTCCTTCATCAATAGTTGAGTGCAGATTTCGGGGGGATCACCGTCGTGTATTGAATCAACATCAAGAGCGAATGGATAGCGTGAGTTTTCATTTTTCGCGGTAGCAATGAGGAAATGCACCAGAATTTCGACCTCTTCAGCATCAGTGCCCATGGTTGCGCGGTGTAAACATGAACGAGAAAGGTGAAGCGAAGAAATGGATCCTGCTTCACTTCAGCATTTGTCGGAAGCCCCACTTATTTGGGCCCCTGGGGCCCAAATAAGTGGGTCGCCTAGCGCATCCTGACTTGAACCTGGTGGGAGACATCTCGAACCCGACTTACATCCTTTATTTGGTATGTTTCAATTGACATAACTACAACCCTGTTATTGATTTGCTTCGCTGTGTTACGATATGACTGAATTGGTCAAAGCATATGTTTCTACTAGTTGGTTCTTAAAACTCAATATCAGGTAATGCGATGCCTGGCGTTTCTTTGCTCTCTCAATGTATATAGAATCGTGGTGGTCCACCGTCCGAATCATGCAAATCGTCCTGCTGTTGCCTTATCTGCCCAACCAGCCTCGCCGAAATGTTCGCAAGTCCGCAGTCGATAACCATTACGATAAGATCCAAGGCTACTCATAGTGATTCGTTGCCGATGGGTGTTATCCAGATCAAGACTAAAGTATACCGGCCAATCCTATCGTCACTTGCATAAGCACGCTGAACATTTCTTCTTTAGATTTCCGAAACTTGCGAAACGGAAACAAATGATGGCGTTAAGATAGAAACGGCTGTAAAACAGTCTACAACCATGGTATTCCTGGCCTCACCCTGCCCAGAAGGACGCTGAAAGGGCACGCAGATGACACGGGCGTTTTATTCTATGAAAACAAAGTGACAGTTACTCAGGAATTGAGGCCCTCCTCTACGGAATCTTAGTGTGGTGGTGTCTGTATCCAAGCGGCAAGGGGTCCCTGTGAATGAGTGTCGGTGTGATGCAGAGCTCCTTGTGTACATAACGAAGCGAGTTTGGAAGGTTTCTCAGCCTGATTAGAAGTTTTTAAAATTCCACTTCTCCCTGCGCGATATCCTTTCCTTTTCTCCACCATCCTTCGTTCCTCTAATCATGAAGCCAACGGTGATCGCTCAGCATTGGACTCTGACCGATCTGTCGTCGTCAATCGTTTCGTACCTTCTTTCAACATCGTTGCACAAAAAGCTCCCTCCCAGCCTTCCATCCCAGCCTTCCATCTGCGACAATGGTCTCCACGCCTCAACTTCTCAGTAAGACGGCCTGGTTACAGCACATGTCCCGACCGACATGTACATACCATCCTGGCCTGGGACACACGCTAACGATCCTGCGAATCTCGATACAGACAGCTCAACAATCGGCTCCAGCGAAAGCTCCGACCATAAGTTTGATTATAAGACCGACGACCAGATTACTCATGAACGCGAGATCTACACCACACGAACCATCGTTTTTGGTAAAAGACCGGGATGTAGCTGAAATGCTGCTGCGTATAGGAAAGACTTTTGTTTGCAGGCCAAGTATCATGGCTTTAATTTGCATCCTCTTAGACAGTCCGCTATAATCCCTTGCTGTGTTCTCCGTGAGCAAGCTCGTTCAATTATCTCTACTTGTCAGCGCGAACGGGGACTCATTTGAATTGGCCGATCAAGGCTGGGCAGCGGTGTGCTGCTGTCTGATTGCTCAGGGTAAGTTGCAAGCACCTGCACGCTAGTGCGGGAGCTGGAACATGGGCTTTGCAGCGCACGGGCGGTACCTCCATGGTACCTGCAGAATCAGCACTAACACAGCCACAGCTTACCTGTAGGCTGTAGTAAGGACCATCAATGCCAGAGATTATACCACCAAGGTCATAATAAGTTGAATTAATTATTGCATTAATCATTCTCTGCTACATTATCTAAGTCTTTGCCATAACAAGAAAATTAGCAACATAGCATATATCATTGCAGACCCTGGGAAACATGGCTCAGACCCGGCGACAGATCAAATCGAGACAAAGATGGAAGACGCCACGGTACAACGCAAGATTTGGCGGAGCGTTCTTTGATTCGATATGTTTTACATGCATGCGGCCTAAGAACATCTTTAATCTACGAAAAGTTAGGTCCATTGTGCATCTCAAACAGAGGGTTCACCCCGCACAAACCGCTTGAGAAAGAGGTTATCTACATATATGGAGAGTACTCCGCTGTTTTACTTTCTATCATATCCCTTCAGCACTTCTCTTTGATTGCAATGAGTGAAATAACACCACTTTTGACCGGTCGCGTCCGCCCTCGGGTTGGTTTTTATTGTTCTTTACCATTCTTTGCCAAATTCACAGCTTGTATCATGCTGGGGATATTACCATTGATGTCCTCTTGCATTTTTGACTTTCTGGATTTGAAACTAAGCTCCGGCCCAGGATCGTCTCCCCCCTCTTTTTTCCAGCAAGTATATTGCATCTTCCGATCAGCTTTCCCCTTTGCTTGCGATTATTTCCAAGACAAGTTGTGGCGTGATCTAGAACCAGCACTTGAAAACCTGTCGTACTTATGTTTGATTGAGGGAGAGCAAGAAATATGGTCAGCCATTCGGAAAACACCCTCCCTAAACACCGTCTTCAAGGGCCCTGTTTTAAAGGGCTTGCCTACAGCAGTGGTAATTGGCCAAACCTTAAATATCCTTCTCCCTTGGTGGCTCGTACCCCCTATTGTGACGGCTATCCTTTGTCTCATGGGCTTAATGTCTTATTGTGTTTTCGTTCCTCTCGCGAGGACGACGCAGGAAATCAAGAGAGAACGAGATAACTTAGTGTAAGCTCCTATCCCGTCTCTGATTAGTTCTGAAATCTAAACTAGTGAGCAGGGACGCAAGAGAACTTGATCATAATATACAAGTTCAGTACACTGCGTGCCTGAAGGTCAGCGCAAATGTACGTAACTATTGGAAGACCTTGCTTTTTCTTGGGGTCCTTACCCTTCATCCGGTCGTGACAGCCGAAGGGGACAATATTTTATGGGTACGACTTCTTGAAAAGGTCCTCTCGATGGAAGAAACCTGCAACAAGATGGCATCCAGCTTCTCGACGGCCATGACTATTATTAGGGCGCCGGGAACATGGCAAAACTTCTTTCGAAACATCGATAAGGCGAGTGAGGCAACATCAGGGGTTCAGCCCCTGGCTTTGGACATGGTGGAAGAGTTTAAACCCTTGATAACATCATTGGAACGTCCTTTGCATAGATCAAATGGAGACACGGGACTTCCGAAGCATTCATAGCTATACATAGGATATTAAAGAATAGGGTCGGGGCTTGACTACTTGACTGAATAGCCTAATACAATTTGGAAATGACCACACCACAGTAGACATTGGAAAAGCTTGGTTTCAGCGAACCATTGGGAACCACATGCTAGTGAGCCTTGAAATATGCCCTTGTACGAATCAGTTTTGTCCATACAATTCAGGAGGGAGGGAACCAAGCCCATTGAATTATGCAATAACGCGGCGGTGTGAGATCCCTCCCTATCGGAGGAAGAGCTTGAGGATCGGGAATACAATATGTTACCTACCATGAATGACGTCTTGTTTGATCAGAAATCAACATTACTGGCCAACGTTACCGGCACGCTGGTAATCGTAGTTGTGCACAATGAACGTACGGAGTCACATACTCCAAAGAATATAAAGAAGACCATTGATCTTGCACAGACACCACATTTTGGATCCCCTCAGTATCCTTGAAATTCTTTGTCTCTGATCTATCTACTCCATCCTGTACCTCGGAAACATCGCGCATTCAACATGAAACTTTTATTTGTATTCGTCTATTTTCTCTTCTTCATACCCATCCCCAGTCTCCCCAAGGTCGTCATTTTACACCTCGGAGGTACGATCAGTGGTGTGGCTGAGTCCCCCACCAACACAACGCATTATGTGGCTGGTGCTATACCTGGAGAGAAGCTCGTAGGGCCCATCAGAAAAACTTCCGGCAAATATGCCAAAGTGGCCTCTCATCAGATGATGTCGATTGACAGTATTGACTTGTCCCCATCAGATCATTTCATGGTATCTCAAAGAATAAATCAAGTACTCAGAGACCCAAATGTGATAGGAGTTATGGTCGTCCAAGGTTCAAGCGGCGTGGCTGAATTTCTTTTCTTCCAACACCTTACGGTGGAAAGCGACAAGCCAGTCGTGAACATAGCCGCTAGCAAGCCGCATTCTGCCTATGACGCGGATGGGCCTCAAAATATGATGGATGGGTTTACAGTCACATTTAGACTTGCCCGGAGTAAAAGAGTCCATGGGGCTGTTCATGTCATGGGTGGTGAAATCTGGCATCCATGGGGACTCCGAAAAGAGAACGGCAGTTTCACGGCTGGCCCTTGTTCATTGATTGGAAAGGTGGAAAGTGGTCAAGTCGATTTTATTGATCGACCAGACTGCTGCTACATGCCAGAAAAGTTGGACATCAGTGGTTATTCGCCAGGAGATCAACTGCCCTATATTGATCTGATAACGGTTCATTCCGGGTTTGACGGAGTGTTAATGAACCAGACTTTTCATGCAGGAGTTCGTGCATTTGTTCTCTCCGTGTACGACGACGGCTATATTCCTACCAAAGCAGCCCGTCTGATCGAAACGCTTATAGAGGAACACGACATCCTTGTTGTTGCGGTCGGTTATAACCCTTCAACACCTGTTATACACGAACGAGTAAAGGGTGTGATCCCGGGGCTTCATTTGGACCCGCGCCAATGTCACGAGCTTCTGACGCTCCTTATATGGAAAGGATGTAGTAAAGATGAAATAAGAAGGACAATTGGGCTAGTGGGAAGGGTTGACAGGCCACAATGTAACTCAGGCCGGTGGGGCATGTTGCACATATGAAAAGCGCTAGCTAGGTTTGTCTAGACAGTCTCTGGGGCAATCGATCATATTACTGCGATGCTTGAGGTGAAGAGTACAAAGAGTGGTGGTGTGCTTCTTGGGAGATCGAGTTTGGCTACGCAGCGACACTAGCGCAAAACAAAGGTACCAGGCACAGTGTAGAGACGAAGTGCCATGACAGTGCACGCACCGATGATTCGCGGGAGCTAGGGCCACATGATAACGTTTGTTCAATGGGGACTTGGCATGTGGGGTGACTCGGGATGTTTTGCGACAAGCTTGTGAGCTGATTGACCTGTCTCAGGGATTTGTTGCCAGTGCGTTTGGGGCGATGGCACTAAACCGTAGACCCCAGCAGCCCTGTCTCTTTAGATTACTCGCCCTAACGGTACAAAGCTGTGCTAATGTGACAATGTCTTGCCTCGATGGGGTCAAGGTGCATACGGGCAGACAGGGTCATGGATGCATCTGGCAAAACCTGTCAAAATCGCAAGGGGTCTTACAGGCCGTCCCCACAGCTAGATGCATACGCGGCCAGTCATCGGATTTGCTTTTGCTAGGGATTTCGGGTCGCTAATGCATTTCCCACCTTAAAATCAACATTGATCCCTTGCTGGTCCTGCGGCTGCCTTGGTGCCTTCAAATTGTCTCTTGTCTCTTCGTTTCTTGCACTTTCACAAAATTTGACTTTTCATTCCCCTAGCGAACCAATTGCCACCAACACATCTGGTGCAGAGTCATTGGACGAGCGGAAAACATACCCGATTCTCTTTCCGAGGGCTAAATCAGCCTAACCTGTTGTCTCTGCCGAGGTCCACACTTGCCATTACTTCTTACCATGCCTAAAAGAAACAGTGGAACCGAGCAGCTAGGGACCGCAAAGCGCATCAAATGCGAACCAAATAAAGACTGCGACGCAGACGTGGTATGCTATCCGATAACCCCTAATAGTGAGGGCGAAAATCCGGATGCCCTATTGTGTTTGCTTCAGCCAGATACTGTCAACAGCTGCGGCACCCGCTCCTGGGTCCCTCAATCTCCAGGTAAGGCTGTGAAGATCACCTCCCTCTCATGTTTTCTTGTCCTTTTCTCGTTTCCACATTCACTCTTTCCATACCTATTGTGTCAATATTGGGGACTCAAGGGGCCAAAACATTTCTTTCGGAGGACGTGTGGGTTCAGACTACACTGAACTCATCCTCTTCCCCCTCTTGGTTGACACTCATCGCCTCATCCAAGTCTCATCCATCGTGGCCTCGAACTTTGAGCTGACGTTCCGTGTAGACTCTCAAGATGCGTCGCATCATCAGGCCACAGTCTTTCAACCTCAACCTCAACCTCAACCGCCTCGATCTCCGCAACGACACCAACGTCGCCTTTTGCCTGCGGTCAAAGCTGCCCCCCCAGAGCAGGCTGCCGAGCCGAAAGAAAATAAAAGATCCGTTGCCAGCCCCTTCACTATACCTGGGGATCGATTGAGGCCGTGTCTTGCCCCTCGCTACCGTCGCCCGGAGAATGGGCAGGTAAACGGCTATGTCAAGTTCAACTGGCCTTCGCAAAGTCTAGCGAGGCGATCATCTGAGCTTGTACCACTGCCATCGGGGGATGATGTAGGGGACACAACGACAACTATTACGTCATCGCATGCTCTTGGTCACAATCCCAGCGCATCAACACCGCTTGTGACTTGGGATACGGATGAGATATACCCTGTGCCAGATGGGACTGTTTCCCTAAGGGATATTGAAGGGTTCGGGGCAAGAGATGCATGGAAAGTAGCAAAGAAAGGCCTGCCAGTTTCTTCTCAAGTCGCTTCACTGACCCGGACGACGGGTGAACCGAGAATGCTACCACCTCAATTCGGATTCCAAGCCAAAATGGATAAGATTGACAGACGGTTATTTGAGTTCTGTATGTTCTTTTTGCCGGCGCCCTGGGGTTTCATGAGGCGTTTGCTGATTATCCTTTCACAGATATTAAGAACTGGTGCCCAGGAAGGAGTGTGCTGAGGGACACAAACTTGTGGTTGAAGGACCTGGCCCCGATGCACGGGAACGAAGGCATCCTGCAGGCCATCAAATGCTTGGCGGGAACCTACATCTATGATTATATGCCAGACGAACGTATTCGGCAGCTAACCAATCAGCTATATGTCGAGGCTGATCAAAATTATATTGCGCTCCTCAACGCACCTGAGAGCAGGGAAGTCGGGAAAGGTCAGGAAGTTATCACCATGACTGTGCTTCTTTCGATGCTAGACGTATGTATGATTGTGTTACCTTTCTTGTTATTGTCATGCCGTGTTTCGTCGTAACGCTGACTGGTATTTAGATTGTCCTCACGGAACGACGACTCAAGAAGCCATACAATCCGCGATGGCTGGAAGGATTCAGGCAAGGCGAATACTTTCTGCAGGCAACTGACCCTGGCGCTCGCTACTGGAATACCAACAACGTCCAGTACAACGAACTTCGCATCTCTCAATCAATCATCGTTGGCCGGGCAGTGATTCTCGCTCAACCTATGATGGCCCTTCCATCACCGCAGACTTTTAACCCCGAGGCTGAAGCAGGCAGGTTCAGCTGGCTGCTCTATGGAACAGAGAAGGATATGTTTGAAATCCATGGAGGATGTGGCTTTTCGAAGAAATTGTTGCACCTCATGAGCCAAGTAACGTATTGTGCAGGTCGATTGCAGCAAGAGCCCGAATCCACCATCGTTCCAATCACGGCCAAATTTCTTTTGCGTGAACTATTAGAAATGCGCCAATGGAGTCGTGAAGGGAAAGACTGGGAGTTGGCTCGAAAGTACCCACCAACGATAGACTGGGTGCGCGACAAAGCAGACGAAATCATAATCGATTCGAACCAAATCATGACCGAGGTTACAGCTGAGACATGGAGGATCGCCGCAATTATTTATTATCAATGTCGTCTTCTGAGGTACGAATATGCGATGAAGAGAAAAAAAGGTCCTCGGAGGGAGAGAAGTGGACAAACAGAAGGAAGTTGGAGATCCATTGGGATAATGGGCGTTGATTTTGCAACAGCTCAACTCACTCCTTCCCCCTCTACCGGTTCAACACTGAAGCACTGCCTGCCTTCCCTGCCACCCTACCTACCTTAATGCGTTGACAATCATAACGGCAAGAGCGCTCGCTGACTGAACCTTCCATTAGGCTGCCTCGAAATCACCCGGAAGTTCTTGCCAATCTTGATGATCTTGCCCGTTGCATACGAATCATGCCTACGTCGGGGCCTCACTTTACAGCTCAAGCACCCCTATTACCAGTGTTTTTTCTGGGATTGCTCGCTACTGAAACTACACTCAAGAATGTTTCAATGGATTGGTTCGAACAAGTGGTTCAAACGCCAGTCCGTAGTGTAAGTGCAAAGAAGGGAGACGCGAACCTCCCATTTCTTAGTAATCTATGGCGAGACGCAGGCTGGTTCTGGCTTTGCTCAGGTCTACTGCACCCAATATTACCCACTCTAGTTGCAGAATTAGGGGCTAATTACCTGTCACCTCAGAGCGTCCCCCCCTTGTACAACACACTTTTGCGCATCTGGGGGTGGATTGACAAAGAAGTACAAATCCCACGAGATCCAACTGCTCTCTCCAAAGATATCGGTAAGAGGTACCCTTGGTGGGAACACCTTGTTGCAAAGGTCCTCGAAGCAGAAGAGGAGATACTGTGCCTAACCTGATAGGCATTGTGTGCCGAAGGTAACCTCGTAAGTGATCCTGTGGGATGTACTTACGCTTCATGCATATGGTTTATGGACCGATGGCTGCTTTACGTTGCTGGCTATTGATCTAGGCTGATTTGGATATTTGTTGCATTGAAAGTGGTTGGAGTGCCTGTAATAGCACACCCGCTGGTATGAGGAGGGAAGGAGCGTCGGGTATCGAAAGGACTCGATGTACCAGACAATATATGAGTGATCTTGTGGTAATATTTCCAGACTACCATAGAGCTGTATCAAATGGATGGCTCCATTTTCTCATCATACTGTGAAGATATCTAACAGTCAACGCAGACCTCACTGGGGTCGAAATTAAGGCTTGTGACAAACGTGCATCCAACCGTATCCACATAGCAAGTACGGACGGGTTACCATGTTTGGCTTGGATATTGCAAGTCACTGGTGAGGCTTCCGGTGCATCCACAGTAAGTTTAGGGTGGACAGAAAGGAGCAAGCCCTGAGAGCGTAGCCTGATGTCCCAGATGAAGCAGCGGCCGCGGCTACGTGTCCTAGTTTTATGCTGGCTGCAACGTTGAAATGTTGGCCAACTACAACGTGTTCCCTTTGTACTTTCAATACGCTCAGCGGCCTTCAGTTGAGTTCCTACCGACCAAACAGGATGGCTGAAACCTACCTACCTAGGCGCCTAGGTTATTCTTGCACCTCTAGAAAGAGGTCTCTGCAGCTCTGTCATTCCTTTGAGGCAACAGCGCCTGCCAGGGTAAAACATGCAGCTTGTAAAGTAGTACGCATCCTGAGCCACCCACAAAAACGATTTGTCATAGAATCTGGAGAGGAAAAGATAAGCTGACCGGAAGAGTTTCTGCCTAACCATGAGTGCGGGATGGAAAGGGGTTTAGTGTTGTGTTGCTTGGCATATTGAAAGTTTCAATGAGTATATAAGCGACCCCGAAGACATTAAGTCGCACATATCTCCTTGTTCTGACACCTTCTTTCTGCACTTTCTTTCAAGAACTACTATTCTGTACCGCGCAGCCCCAGAAACATGATTGCGACTTCACCCAATAACACGTCGTCAGAGCCCACAGAGCCCATCGCCGAGGATGGTATGCTTGCAAAGAACGTGGGCAGCCTCAGTGGGCATCAATTATGCCTCTTATCCAAATTATTTGCCATCCGAGTCGCCTCGAAGAATCAGGCACTTGATTTCGGCCATTATATGCGACTGATGGAAGATCTTGATCCCCAGTGTTATCTGGAATTCATCCGGCGAGAGCTTCGCGACCACATGGACATCAGTGCAATATCAGACTCAGGCAATAACTACCTGGAGAATCTGGCTCACGACGCCCATTTATTTGAATGCATCTTGACATGCGAAGAGGCCAAGACAACTCCTGCCATGTATACGGATGAAGGGAGTTGTGATGTCTCCGACCAGATTTTATTATACCGTTTCGTGGAGATCTTCCGACAAAATCTTCAGCCGACAAACATCCTGGAGGATTACAAGGAGGCAGCTCTGGCGATGGCCCTTGGCTACGCACTCGGCCGACAAGGGAAATACCCAGAGCTCAGCAGTAGCAATGCCATTCCCCGAGCGCTTTTGACAACTCTGGATAAGTGCCAGAATGAAGGCCAAATCCCAAGGGATACAAACGCATGGCATCCTTGCACTATCCCTTCCAGACTTCCCACTCCGACACATGTGAAAGTCGTGCCGGGTGCGACAAATCTGCCTCCGCCTCCGCAGTTCAATACGGCTCCTCGATCAGGCACTTCTGGTATTAACTGGCACATTACTTCTCCTATTTTCACGGCATCTGGTAGCTTGCAGTTACGTCTGCCCAGCCTACCTGTGGAGGTTTGGTTCAAAGTGGCCGTGATTCTTCTGTTGCTCCTTCTGTTGGTTCTTCAATCTTTCTAACCGCATAGTTGAGTGTTATATCTATGTCATCTTAAGCTCTAGGTTGAGGTCTGGGTTATCCGACGTCGTTGCGGTGTCGCAGGTGCGTGCATATCAAGATGGACGGATTGGGAATGTCTCCCTATAACTTATTTTCGAGTTTATGCATCAGTCAAATAAAAAAACAAAATAAATAACTCCTCTACTTAGCTGCACCTATCTTTTTCAGTGTTCTCCAGGTTTCAGACCACCGTTGCAGGGCCATCAGCGTTGTATACCCTTGCCACACTCCAAATTGGCAAGTCCCCTTCACGCATGTTCACGGCAAGTATGTCGTGCTTTTGTCGCAAAGAAGCATGCCTCACGAGGTCAAAGTCTTGTAGCAGTCCCCTGGAAATGGTGATATTACGCAAGATCGTGGAGCAAGGTTGCAGAGTCGCAACAAATAGAGAGCTGTTTTGATAGCTATGTTCGTGATGCGTGAGTTGATGCACGAGTTGATGCATGAGAAACTTACCCGGTAGCAGACATTCGACAATCCAATGATGGCGACAACACATTTACAAAAATTTGATCCATGGCTCTTGGAGAAACTCGCTCAAAAATTGAGGGTTTAAACATGATGACACATCCTCTTCTAGTGGCGGAAATGTCAGCGATATCTACGAACAAATTGATTAGCTATGCTTGCCGGAAGCATTATTGCTGTCCTTAAATGACCATAGCAGGTAAATTGCGGTATCTCATCGCCCTTCATCAAAGCCCATACGATGGCCATTCGACCAACATCGTGACTGACGAAAAAAAGTAATCTCCACCGGCTTTCTCGAATTGCCCGCGGCTAGTAGTTGAAACCCATTAGCAAGTCGTGAAAACTTTCGCTCTGTAGTGAAGCTAGTCTGATGTCAACAGATAATAGATAAACCCAGGATGTACAGGACCATCCATGGGTGCAGTAGTGCGCTGTCTGGCACTTGCGGCGTCTTGCCTCTTCGTATGAATGGAGAAGCAGATCTGAGATGGAGATAAAGAGTAGGATATGATCAAAACGGTCGAAGGATCAAACGGCCTAAGATACTACGGTTAGACTTTGATCATTAGACGGTAACACGGCCAAGCTACTAAACGGTGTGCTGACACAGCGGCCAGTCTATTGGGCAATCAAATCGTCAAAGGGTTTTAGATTATGAAAACGGTCAATTGGCTAAACGTGCTAATCTTTGAAACGGTTGGTCGGTCAAATGGTCAAATGATTACCTAAGCCAGATAGCAAAACTGTAAAATGATTATTGGTTGAACAGTTGGACGCCCATCCAAACGGTCAGTTACCAAGTTCAACTGGTTCAATCATAAAACGGCGGGACAAATGTATGAAGAAACGATGGTGACTCGGACAAATATATCATAACTTACCTAAAACGGTCAGTCAGCCGAATCATTCGGGGGTCAAATGTAAAACGGGTGAACCAAGTCAAATATTCTGAAATGGTTATACCCGAGTATCACACCGCTGAGCGCTAAAACGGTACGGCTGTAAACTGATCAATTTCCCAAAAGGCTATGTACCTTAACACGGTATCATGGGCCGAGCAGGCAAACTGCTAAACGGTTTATTATAAATGGTGAGCCGGCGAAATCGTCTATTATTGAGTGGCCTCATCCATTCAATCGGCATAATAGCCTACAAGTAAGGTGTTGACAATTAATTATCCGACTCTCCGTTCCAGCGAGAACACTGTCCTGTGGAAATAAGTGGCGCAGGTACACTGGGAAGCCAATCTCCTAAGAACCCCAATTGCTTGTGGGTCCCACGCTAGACGAATAGCAGGCGGCAAAGCCAATCGCTTAGCTAATAGAAGCAAATACACTGGTTGGCTGTCACGTCACCATGACCCACTATTTCTTCGCGACACGCGCCGCGTCTTGCCCACTCAATCGTACTTTCGCAATCCACCTCATCGTGTGATCTTGACAGCTAGCAGTCAGTCCTTCTTCAGGCCTTCTTCCCTTCGCCATGCACTCGCGCGAACACGGGGAACCGCCTCCCGAAAAGCGAAAATATACCAGAAGGCAGGAAGAGCACCAAGAGAAGTTTCTTTCTTACTTAGAGGGGGCTTCGACGGCAGCTTATTGGCGTGATTAGATTACCACGAAACATAGCTTAGGTGTCAAACCCCTCACAGCGCTATGGGAGCTGGTTAAATATGCGACGTCACAGAACATTGACCCAGAAAATCTTCTCTCACCTGGAGAATATGGAGTTCTCGACCCTTCAATTGGGCGCAAGTTGAGCGCTAAGATTTGCAGCGACGCGCTCGAGTGGTTGAAGAATGAAGTCAGAAAGAAAAGCCAAAATGAGTCGATTGCAAATGACGATGATGCGAACTCAGGCACCGTCATCAAAGCAGCATCGGGAATGGAGGCAGAGCTGCTTGCCGCCTCGGACAATGACGCTAGAATCTCTGAGTCAACATCACCAAACGCAAGCCCACGCGGGGAACCATGCAAGGAACAGAGGCCTCGTGAACATATTGACACTACATCTGACTCAAAACCTTACGAAGAACAAAAAGAGAGCCCTATTTTGGTCGAGAGAGCCAACAAGGTCATTTCGCAGATGAGCGAGAACGTTTTGCTGACTGATGATGTTTTGATATTGGCTGAGTTCTTGAAATATCCTTACCCGGCGAGCAAGTCACAACTTTTGGATACCCTCCGATTCAAACTCGGTGCGGAAGGTATCCCACCTAAATTAAAATCTCCCCCCGGACAAGGGCAAAAGCTATACTCGCCTCTATACCACTCTGGGGAGCGCCATTGGACACTATGTGTGTTGATGTTTGGAGATGAGTTCATTCGCTTGGACTTCTACGACTCTCTCGAAAATAAGGCTCGTGCCTCCAGGGTCGAGTCCTTTTTTACCGATTGGATCAATAAGCAATATCATGGTTCCAATCTTCAGTTTACTATTAAGGTATGAACTACAGCTCTAACCCCATTTCACTCAATTTCTCTGACTGTAGCAGGAGGCACCTCAACAAAATGACGAAATCAGCTGCGGAATATTCGCTCTTGAGATAATGAGACGCCTGCTCTCATCTGAGGACGTGAAGCAGCCTATAGAGCCGATGGAAGTCATGCGAAGGAAGAATCCGCTCAGACTACTGAAAAACCCAATGGTTTGGAACGGAACCTCGAAGACGCCCAAGGCAGATTGCGTGTTTTGAAGACCAAAGAAGAAGACACCAACAAGACCTTGGCGAAACTTTCAAGCTCCATCGCAGCGGATGAGACAGCAGACTTTTCGATTGCCTTGCATTCTGGGATGAGAGGAGATGAGCAGGTCGCTGATGACGGCGGAGAACCCTTAGCCAAGAGGCCTCGCATAAGTGAGGAAGCCATCATAAGTGAAGAAGCCATGGTTCAAGGGGTCAAGAATTTG